>JAVQJG010071919.1:0-16120 GCA_036024015.1 Craterocephalus amniculus | reverse complement strand
CAAGGGTCAATGAGCTTACAAAACAAATTTTGTGCTCCAATAATTATTGCTAAAGGTATTCAAATCAACAAAACAACAAGGGTGCCCAAATTTATGCACCTGCATATTTTCATTTAAGTAATTCATTTAAATTGCACATTTTCTGTAAATCCGATAAACTTCATTTCGCTTCTCAAATATCGCTGTTTGTCTGCTATATGATATCTTTAACTGAAATTGATGATCCAAACAACCAATGATTTATAAAGAAAAATCTTGAAAATAAACTTTTGCATATGACTGTATATATATATATATATATATATATATATTCTTATTAAATAAAAGGAACTTAAGAAATATTTACCCCTCCCTCAGCCATCAACCAGGATGAATAACTGTCCAACCATCCCTTAACTCAAAAATATCCACTGATATCTGATGATTGTTTGGATGAAGACTTGCTGGAGCCCTTTTTATAGGACTTTTGGGTTACTGTAATTATAACTTCCTTTTTTATTTCACCTTTTGATTAAGAATAAGATTTTAATCATAACTTATAATGACTGTAATTATTGTTGTAATATTGCTTTTTGTTTTGAATAAGAGAATTATCACATATCACAGAATTGCACTTTAATTGGTTTAATCTGTTGAGGTATGAACTGAAGGTTAAAGGCAGTTGTAAACATGCTAGCTACAGGTAAAGATTGGGATATGAACTCCCTCAGGAGACGTCCTGGTGTCACAGACAGGAACAAGGTCAGATGAGGGATGATAACAGTCACAAATCACAGGGGGAATGTAAACTGGTTCCCCCTAAAATGACTTGTCAGAGCAACATGACAGAAAACAAGCTCATGTCTTCTGAGGATACCTCAAATTATGTGGAATTATTTGATTTTCACAGGGACTGTAACTTTCCAGCTCATTTTAAATTTCCTATGCTGCAGTCACTGGCAGGTGCGCTTGACTGTGTAGCTGTCTGCCGCATGCATGGCTGAACCGCAAGAAAAAGCAATGTCCTATGATGATCAGGCGACAATCCACTGGTTTGTCAAAACCTGGCAGAATCTCTGGCTCCAGCAATAGCACCTTGTTAGATTGAGGTGCTCAATCAGGGGAGTGCTGGAGTGCCCGGCCAGGTTGAGAGTGGTGATTACCGGGGCACGGCTGTCCAAAGCCAGTGAAATGCTCCACCTCTCCACAGGAGGCCCTCTGACATTCAAGCCTGCATTTTCTGAATCAGTCTTGAGTGATTAGGGCAGCGACAGGCAAAAGGACAGATCAAACAATTATTCCTCCTCACCCTCCTCTCTATCCTTTTGACATGTTGCAGAGCAGGAGTGCAGCTCAGAATACATACCATGTTTAATCTGTTCTGATAAAAAAAGAAACTGAAAACAAAACAAAGCTACCTAAATATGTTATTGTTTTTGTTATTTCATACATTTTTGTATGAAAAATGTTTTTTTTTTTTCCTTTTCTAAAAGCCTCATCAAAACAAACACAGAAAATATTCAGTTTTTACAAAGGCATCATTGTGAGGTGTAATCAGAGTTTTAAAGCTGTTTTACAAAGCAATATGCAACTAATCCCTTTGTATGAGGGTGAAATAAGCACATTCAGGTGCACAGCATTAAAACAAAGAATGCATGCCTGTAATGCAGAGGGGTATGCCTGTTTATAACCTTCAGTTTCCAAAACCGGTCCATATGACTGCCATGATTAAAAAATAAAGCAGCTTTCATAACAAGCCATTCTTCCCTGTGGATTATGAATGATATTTACATAATATTGAACAGCACTATTGCCTCTTGTCATTTTATGCTGTGCTGTCTCACCAACGGGGACATAAAGCAGTGAAAATTAGTCAGCTTGAACACTGGAGAAGCAGTACAGTATATGTGAGAGCACAAGAGGGCAGTGTAAAATCTCTCCGACACTCATCCATCCCACTAACTCACCTCCCACCTGAAACAACAGCCATAAAACCTGTTGTAGGCTGTCAATCTCCAATGGCTGTTTTCTTCCATAAAGCACAGGCCGGAGATCTGATTACACAGAGAAAACTTGATGACAGTCTGCTGCAAGAGACCGGGGTGACAGTCTTGTGTAACTGTTCAGCAGGGATTCCACTTTGATCTCTAAGGAGAGGACTTTCCATCTGCATGAGTGTGTTTTCAGACATAATAACAAACAGAATTAGCAAATTAATAAAAGAGGAAAGGAACAAGACATCCTTACATCTCTTCTGCTATGCCAAGATTATTCTTTGAGAAGATTAGAGAGGAAGAGATTATGCTTAATGAGTCACAAATTTTAATTTCAAGGAAATTTCATTGCATAGCTTTATATGAATATACTTTTACTTCTGCATTGAGCACAAAGGTAATGGTGAAAATGATATAAAAATGCATTTTAATGTTTAATGAATTCAAATATAAATTGCATGTTCATTGATTGCTTTTCAATTTTGCAGAAGCTACAAGGCATGCTAATTTTAGTTGCCATAAAATGCCACATAAAGTGGATCGTTAGCCAAACGGGAAATCCATAATCAGTTGTTTAAGATACTAAGACCAAATTATAATACAAAAACCACGCCTTTGCTGGATTTAATAGAAGGCTGCACTATGTTTTCAATATGTGTGTGTGTGTGTGTTTTGTAGGTTTGTTCCAATGTGTAGCCTTGAAGAGTGGTCTGGTGCTTCAAAGGCTGAGGGATTAGTATTTTTTTTTTATCCCATAATTAATATGACTGAGGAGAGCGCGACTGCACCTTAAACCTGGACACAGTCGCCAGTATCCTGCTGTGGCCAAAGAGCACCCCAATATCCACAATGCACCACAGGCCGACTCTCATCAAAGACACAATGCCATGTTCGCCCCATGTCTCTGCTGAATAGGCTTAAGGCTATCTTTCTGTGTCTCTTGCTTGTTCACAATGAATTCAGACATCTGGTGTTAAAGATGAATGCACAACAAACGTGTATTTGTCCAAATGATGGGATTTGCTGTCCTGATGCTGCTATAAAAATATTCTAGGGAAATCTTTGACATGCTTTTTTGGCCTTTGACCCTTCTGGGTCATTTTTATTTCCCCAACTCGTGGCAAACGAGGGCTCTTTTGAAGCCTGATCAGCTGCTTTGGTGCTTTCTGTCAGCAAAGGCAAGTCTGAGTCTGTATGACTTCTATTATTCAGGACCATTTAGAATAACCATTAGAAATAAAATGTATTTAGACTTGAACAAATGGTTTGCCTCTTATGGACTCACGCTGTCCCATATCGGACATTTTACTCTCCAGTTATCTCATGCCAGAATACAGGTGGAAGGTTACACTGCTGTCAGAGGGAATGCTGATTTGAAATTGCCCGCAGTTGTTTTGGAGAATTCCCTGGTTGCTTTGAAGTTTGCACCCCACTGAGTGTCCTAACTCTGACACAGAGAGCCAAGGCTTTAGCTATTTATACATCTTGTGGGAGAAAAGGTTTCCCCCATGCAACAGACTTTTTCTTTCCCTTTTCTTTCCCTTTTCTGGGTTGCTGAGGCAATACCAAGAGTCCACTCTTGATGCCAAACTGGTCATAAGAGTTAGTGTGTTAATTAAAAAGCATACAAAACCATCTCAGCCAATTGTTCGCTCTGTTTTGTTTTATTTTCCACAGTTGTTGAGGATTGTAGATGTGTCCTCACCAACTTCCATATAGCAAAGCGCCAGGGTCAAAGTCAGAGGGTCCAACCCAATGCATCTCTTACAATTCTCACACTCTATTGATTCTCCCTCTGAAATTTATGTTTCTTTTCAGTTAGACCCCTTGCTGTGGCCCTCACTGCCTCCCCGACAGGAGGGTCACAGTGACACAAGAGTGTTGGGCCAGATGCCGAGTGATCCCCTCTGATGCACCTCCGCCTCCAAGACCCACATCCATCGTCTCTACAGGACAATCAGCCAAGACCTCAATGAAATACCACACACCAAACCTGAATTACCAGCATTGCCTGCTCTCCTGCTCGCAGTTTTTTTTCTTCCATCAACAACAGCAAGTGTAAATCTCCTGAGCAAATGCTCTGAGAGAGAAAATGATTGGAGAAGAACTGGGAACGATAAAGAGGAAGGGAAACAGAAAGAAAGGGGGAAAAAAAAAACACAAGTTGAGAACAAAACAACCCAGCTGGTCCACCTTTGCCACTGCAAGCTAGTGAAGTCACCCTGCGTTTTTGTGAGGGTGCGTGTGAACAAAACAGCCTTTGAAGTTGGGCCACAGCACTGTACTGTGGCATCACTACGGCCACTACTAAGCCCCTGCAAAAATGCGTCGGGTGATTATAGAAAATGCTATAGAATCCAGTCATAAATCAACTAAATTTTCATGCAAATGGCCTTCTCCATGGGGCATTTATGTACTGTGTGTATAGCGGCATCAATGGCGTATAAAGGACGCATTTTGGCACTTAAAAGAGAAATCACTGAGACATCACAGCCCAAATGCACACAGAACCTTCAAGGTCAAAGACTGCGAAATAATAAAACACTGACACGCAGTGAGACCCACACACAAATACACAATTGGGAGGTACAACAAGACTAGAGAGTCGTTAAGGCTTTTATCTTCTGGATGAAGGAGAGAGATCCACCTGACATCCCAGAGGGTGCTGATCAATCATGGCCTGACTGGTTCAAACTGTTTGCGCTAGATTCCACATCTATCACCATCCGATGGAGCTCCGTGTCCGACTACAGTGCCGGAAAAAGAGCACTTTCAATTAGGGCATGGCGAAATAAATTCACAACACTTGATTTATAGTGCACGACTAATTACCCTTTTTTTTTTTCCTAATACAGTATGAGCTTTAACGTAGCCTCGTACTTGAGGAGGTTATTGTCTTATGTTAAATGGCAAGCAGTGACATAGGAGAGGGCTAGAGTTTCTTATCCTTTACAAAAGCTTTTTTTTTTTTTATTACATGATGGATAACAGATGCTTTGAAAAAGCTTACCATATCTCATGAATGTTAATAATGTAAAACATGAGGTTTAAGCTTCATGTAAACCGTAAAATAAAATCCCCTGCAAATCATGGAAAAGTTACACTTTATTCCTTAGAAATTTCTTAAAATCTTACTTAAAACCTGGAGTATGTTTCAGTGATGGATTTTTCATACCATGCATGAGTGTAGATTATGTCATTTTCTTAAATGCTCCCACTAGCCTCCACCTCAGGGGAAGATAGGAAGGCTTAACAATAGGTACGAGCTACAGGCAGAGCACCGGCGCAAGCTGCACCTCATGAATATCATTAACTGTGTGCTGTATTTGTATTACTTTGGGATTACATCTAACCTTGTAATGCAGCCTGATTGTGATCGTAAACATGAAAACATGTAATAACATAATCATATGTAAAGCAAATGTAAAAATACAAATCATGTTGTAGCATTAAACCATCCCAGTTGAGTGGTTTGTGGAGAATAAGCAGGGAGTCTTTTTCCTTTCCCTCACTGGGACATTTAGTTTAATCCAGTGCTTTGCAGAAGATATATGTACAGAATAAAAAAAAAAGGTTGAGGGAGAATACGCACTTTCTGCCACAACCTAATAAATGTTTCAAAAGCCTGTTTGGCCTCTTAAATTTGAAGTAATTTTTCAAAACTTTATGTTTCCATTTAAGCATCATATTATCCACCTACAGCGTTTCCTTACGATGTATTTAACACTGTAATTAATGCTATGAGGGGGAAGTTAATTAGATATTTTATTCAGCCTACAAGATGTACAATCAGTAATGAACCTATTGTTTTGCTATTTCTCAGGCAGCTACAAGGGGGCCAGCAGCCCAAAGAAGCCAGAACCCACAGAAGCAGATGTGTCAAGTTGGGAATTTGGACACATTTCCATTAGTGAGCCTAAGAATATTTCACACTTTCACTTAAGATGGTCTGTACCTCTCATTAGGTGCTATGTCTAAGATTAGAGATGAGGACATAGTGCTGGTTTAAAGACAAGACCATCCCCATAGTGGCAAACATTTAGGATTTTCTAACCAGATTTCCTGGCAAGCTCTAAGAAAATAAAATCTTCATCCTTAACTGTAGTTGTGTAAACACTGAAAATTAAGTTTTCACTCATAAATTTCTGGGTGCCGATATAGCGTTTACCTACCTGTTCAAATTAATTTAGAAAAAATCCTTTTAAATGAATTTGCAAATAAATTCAGCACGAAGACACATTTTTTAGAATAATGTAATGTTATCAGGAATTAAAATAGTAGGTCCACAGATTTCTTGTGTTTCTGTTTAAAAAGTTGTTCAATTACTTTTACAGTAAAAAACCTGCATGGACTAAAGTAGATGCTTGTAAGAGACCAGATTTTTAATTTCCATTCAAAATCCCCTTTTACTACCTAGATTTATTCATTTAGCTTTACTAGTTCCTTTACTTGATTTGTGGTTGGAGTTTGAAATAGCAACACTTGGCTGTGAAGTTGCAGTGAAACGGTTTGGATTAAAAACTTGCTCCGACATCAACTCAAGGTTCCACTCTGATTGAATTTGAGAGCTGCTGATCAGCTCCCAGTTAAGGCCAACCGATCAGGACGGAGGTGTCACCGCAGAGCTTAGCTGGAGGCATAAATGCCACACTCCTCCTTAAGCAAGATGAAAGAATGTTCCGCTTGATGCGTACACCTCCTAAACACTTTGACGGAGGTGATCGACCAACCCCCAAAGACGTGCGGTGACAACAGATGATCTACTCAGGTAAGCAGCATCTTGCTTTTCAAAGTGCTTTACATTGCAACTCATCATAAGAGGTTGATTTCAAAGTCACTGCTAGTCTGCTGCTAGACAGATTTCCTGCCCATGTGGATATGTGGCGAAGTCACGGATGTCTTGGAGGCACAGGTGATAATAGGGCCTTAATCACCCTGCTGGTTCTGCTTGTCCCTCTCAATGTCACATATCCGGATGAATGTGGTAAATATCAGCCCATACTTGGAATAACGCCACTTTATCTGCTTTTGTCAGACCAAGGTCTTGGTCACATGAAGTGGGTGAAAGATGAAGGGTGTTTAAAATGTGTGCATTTATTAAGCGAGTGTACTGTATAATCACCAGGTTAATACTATTTAGATGGTGCAAGTTTGAAACTCTTGGATTAAAAAATAAAGCTGAAATGCATATTTTTGCATGCAAGATGTTAAGTCTTTCCAAAAAAGCGGAGTGGTTGCTTTAAGGATGATTTGTATTTAAGATACCTTCATGTGATAAGAGATTACTAGTGTAACTACAAGAACTGATTTGATATATGAAAAAGCAGAAAGGTGCTCATGTTTATTGCAGTAATGAATGCTTTATTTTATACCTAGACTGTTTATTTTTTGTGTCAGATTATTTATGATATACTGTAAATGGACCTTAACAAACCATCATTTTGGGTTGACAAACCCTAACAAAGGTCTTTTGGCAGAAACATGGCACAAATATTCCGCCTCTTACCCCTCGACTTTGCTGGATGTACCCCACTCAGCCATGCTGTACCAGAACCCCTGCTGCTCAATACCATCTCATTTGTCATGTATCAAATGCAAACTTCAATGCACTGCCCTCACATATGCTGTGGAAGACGGATTTTGATGCTCTGGCTGCTGTCCAATCCTCAGCTGAATAAACACTGGGGCCATTTGCAGGTTGGCAGACAGAGATGTTTGTCTTTCAAGGCAATCTACCTCCCTCCCTTTTCTTCCAGTTCAACCCTTCTCTCTCACACACAAAGGTGAAGAGTAAGAGCTTACCACAGAACAAGTCACTATGATCTCTGCACACTGGTAATGTCAACTGTTGTGATTGGTAGAGAAATATGAAATACACTGTAGTGAGAGAACCATTGTACAGAAGATAATAGTTTTAAGGGAAATAAATCAAAGGGACTAAATCAAATAGGATCAAGCAGATAATTTACAGTCATTAATTACTATAATAACATCTGCAAACTGAGACAGATTAAAATAAGTTTTAATATTGATACATGAGTTAATTAACTAATTACACATCTATAAAGAATGTTAATGTTTGATCATAATCACACCATCAAATGCTGTGATAACCTCAATTCTGAGTCCTGGAAGTTACATGCATACATTGCTAATTTGTTTTTGCCAGTTCAGTAGGACTGGAGAAGCAATTTTTGCCTGTATTTGATAACAAATACCAAGGCTTGCATCCTGGGCCTTGTGTGATTGGTTTGGGTTAAAAAAAATCTACTTCGATTCAAGTTTCAACGGTTCTCCTTTTCTGATTTAATACTGTTACTATATTTGTTGTTATCAAGTTATTTTGTTTGAATATTGAAGCAAGGTGAGATTATTTATTTAACCAACATGAGCTGTTCAAGGTGGCACCTATGAACCGGTAAGGAGATGAGTAATTAAAATGTTATATGGAATTTGTACAAAAAGAATAATGAACGCTTTCAATGTGGTCATTTGCTACAATATTTGATACCAGGCAACAGGCTTCAGGAAATACATTTTAAACACATGATCTATGAGAAAGAAAATCTTCCACTAGTCAGTCTAGCTTTGTCCTTTCTCCTCTTTTGTGTTTTAATAAGACAATGTCCTGACTGTAATTTCATTTCAGTGGAGTATGAATATGAGAACTCTCCTGTTTGAGGATATTAAAATTCTCATCCTATGCTCTGCCTACACAGAAAAGATTCTCCTGCCTTTTCTACTGTCTGTCTCAGGAAAATACAAAGATACTCAGTAGAAAAGATATTCAAGTTTTAGACAATCCAACAGCAGCATATGCTATATTTTAACCTAGGCTACAGTATATGCCCATTAACATTACATAAAGAGGGGGATGGAGAAGGAGCTGACAAAATGTATCCTCTACACAATAGATATGCCAGCAGAATGATCAATATCCGTATACCAACTGATATGTTGTAATATATATAAAGATTAATTAAACCACAACAAGGATGTGACAGCAAAAAACTTAACAAACCCAAAAATCATCCTAAATCATCCAGATGCTTACGGTTAGTCTATCTCCGTTTTGAAATCCCTTCTGGTAGATATGTTCCTTAACAGATACATTCATACCCAATTTGCATAGAGTTAGGATAACAATATGGTATCAGGTAATGCTAATTCCATATTTAAAGGACTTTCGTGTTTATTTTAATACCAAATAGAAAGTCCATTTTCCTTCTGTTTAAGGGCTAAAGATTACAATAATTTGAATCATGAAATATCTGTCTGGATACCTTTTTAGGCTTTTATAAAAAAAATTCTAGTGTTATTTTACTCTTTGACTGGCTGTTATTGTGGTTAACACTATTTAATCAATTTAAATTTAATGAATACTATAAGCTTATAAAAGGTACAGTTTAAGGTAAAAAAAATAGACCTTTTAATAACATTGATAAGTCCCCCACCCAACAGATCACCCACATTAATACACAACTAGGTAACTTAAAATTTGCATCCTCTACTACAAACTGATTTCACTTTAGATTGCGAGCAAACAATCAAACTAAAGGGATGTACATACACCACAAAAAGAGAAAATTTTGTTCTCTCCCCTGTGAGAACTGTGGAAAAGAATTACTTTTGTTCTCGCATTCCTGAAATTCTCACAACTCATTTTTTTCACAACCTCTGGAAAGTGCATTTTTGCTGACAAGTATGGTGTTATTGGTCAGAAATTTAAAGTGGCGCTTATAAATGTTTTCTTTTATGAAACAATACTGTATTACAAGAACTAATACAACAAAAGCATTCAGTTAATTCAAACATATATAATCTTAATAAATTAGACAAATCAAACTATTCTGTCATTATAGAAAGATTAATTTGGATGACTGAATTACCTTTTAGTTTAGTTACAAGTCATAGTCAAATTTCACTTTTGGGAAACAGAATTGGTTGAAAGTTTCCACACAATCACAGGAACTGTAGACAAAATATGTGTTTACTTCAATATTTCAATCTGAAATCCTTCTTATTTTATGGTTAAAAAAAGAGAAGACGAAAAATCCCTAAATAAATATCAGTTAAACCTCCTGGAAAAACACTCTTAAATAGTGGCAAAACCTAAAACAAATGCTTCTCCGACTGTGTATACATGACCAGGCTCTTATTTGGAGATGCTCTTTCACTGACACAAAAGCAAGTAGGTTCTGCTGTTTCTGTCAGTTTAAGCAAATAATGATGCAACATGAGTGCTTTCAGTGAATGTGAAATGTACTGTTGAATCACCAGCCGAGCCCCACAATAGTTTGCTATGCATCACAACAGCCAGGACAGTCTCAATATTAACATTTACATTGACATGAGGCAAAAGGTTTTCTTTAACCCATGGATGCTGAATAGGAATCAGTGAATAATAAGAAATTAAAAGGTACTGAGAACACAGGGGAAAGAGAGAGAGCCAAATCCTTGCCCCAGGACTAAATGTTAGAACACAATGACAGCCAAGGCAGTAAAGGAGTCAACATTTCTTATTCGCCCCCTCCCCTAGTGCCACCTGCATTACAATTAACCTCATGGCAACCTTGAGGTCTCTGATTAGTGATGGCCTATTGTCTCGGACCCATTAATGCTTGGCCCACTCTGCCCTCAGCACACTCACATCAACCAATCAAACCCTGTTTCCAACAGGGTTTTTTTTTACTGTGGAGAGCTGGCTTCAAATATGAGATAGCTAAGAGATGGCTGCAGAGAGGGTCGCATCCGCAGACAGCTGCTATAGGTACCCGTTATATCAGGTAACAATCAATCTTAAAAAGAGTGTCAGAGGACATGAAATAAGTATTGTTTCTGAGATGGCATGGTGTATTGGTTTCGAAAACAATTTTGTAGGACAACAACAAAACAAAGAGATAAATAAAATACAACAAGAGGTGTGTGTACTGGAAATGTAATGACAACCAAACTGAATTACTGCTTTAAAATAAACCCGATCTGTTCAATCTTAGCAGTGCACTGGTGATATTCAGGAACTGTGAGAGACACAGGCGTAGGAGCATTCAAGGAATTAAAATTGCACCAGATGTTGGGAACCCCTCAAGGAATAAACCAACACATTAAACATAATATCACCTCATGCAGTGGAGTGCGATCACTAGTTCTCTCTGGGGAGCAGTTACACTATGTGTTGCTGCCACAGTTTAAATCTCAAGAAGTAGAAAGTAATGCACCACAGACGGGGGTTAGCCCAATCAAAGAGTACACTTGGGAGCTACGGCAGGCTTAGTAGCTTTGTGTAGACTGTTTCCATTTGTACTGAGTTCAACAATCAGCACAGAGTTGTTGCACCTGACATCAACAGGGAAATAGATTTCAAATCTCGAATGTACTCTAAACCCAGCACTACCACAACAGTTTTCACTATCAGTATTTTGAAAAGCTAGATCCTTCCAGTTCATAATATGGTTTTAAAAAGTTTTGATTTAATCTTATCAATATGATCAGTGGTGAGATATAAAGTAATGCATGTGTATTGCTTTTACTAAATGAATCAGGCAAACACAAGATTACCAGTTTAAGTCACTGAGCTTCACAAGGTTTTGATGAATGTAAAATTTGAGATGTGTGATGAGGTTATTAAGTCGAAATTGAAGACCAAATTACAGTAACGTCATCCCCATAATCAATTGTAATTACTGCAAATATTACACTGTAATTATTGTAAATACCGGATGTTTAATTTGAGTAACAGTGTGATCATGAATCATGTTGTTAAGTAAAACATTAATTTCATAATCCACTGTCTTACATAGTTACATTGGCAGGAGGGGTTGTTTAAGGCTTGTTTCATCAATGAATGAAGTTGGACTCCTCCTGTGTGTGTTGTAATCTTAACTTCTCTGCTCTGCCTGGTAAGAAGCAGAAGCTTGTCATTGTCTGTTGTCCTGTTACATACAACTTAAACGGATTCAGGGTGCACTTTCTTTTCATTCTTTTTCACATGACTGTTTTTACCCTCAGTCATTTGGATCATTCACATCACAGTGCTTGAAGAATAAACTACAAGACAAATAGACCTAATTTATCTCGTTTACATTATTTCATCATCTTGCTCCACATGAGGTCTGAAAGTATAAACAAAGGATTTTCTCCTCCAGAAAAAGACAGACCGATTAACCATTTAATTCAGTCTGGCACAGGTGTATCTCTCTGTCCAGCTAAGCAATAAAACAGTTACACCATTTAGTGTGCAGGTGGCAGAGAAACTTCTGGGGCACACCTGCCGGCTGATTCAACCATTAGACTATGCACCACACTGTCTACAGGCCCCATCCCCTGAGGAAGGCCCTCGCCATGCAGGTGCAGAGTCGGAAAACTGTGATAGATTACTCCAAATTTAGCAATTGCCTCCTAAAAAAAAGAGTAAATACCACTGAATGTGTATTTTGCATGTGTTACAGAGAATTTTTGTTTGCCTTAAAGAATAACTTTAGATTTTTTTAGACTAGCATCTCTTAAATCAAATGAGATATCATTGAGTTTGTGTAATGGCTGAAGCACAGTAACATTTCCTGTAAGCCTCCGACATGATAGTTTTGAGCTTTAAAAGTAGAATACCTTTGCTAAATTACCTAAAACCTTTCACTGAATAAAAAAAAAACATAAACATTAAAAAAAGTAGCTCACTACATATGAAAGCAATTTCCCACTTGGTCTTTGAAACCAAAAAACATGTTTCCTTGTCTCTTTAAAAATGTTCAGACCACAAAGCTGCAACCTCATCCAACAACCATAACCACACTACGACCACACCATATAAAGACCCTGCTAGGTCCAAACCAAGCAATTCTTCATCAACTATTTCTATAAAGGTCTTCCTCTACTCCATTCCTCCATTCTACTCCATTCAACTGAATAACAAAACTTTTTTAACTTGTAAATTTTACATCTCTATTTTTGTCCTTTTTGTTTTTTCTGTAATAATCCAATAGAAAGTCTTGTGTAGTCTGTCATTCCAGTCTGGTAATGGTAAATCATTAAATACTGCTGGCTGTAAACCAGTAATTGCTTTATTCATTCATGTCGTTGAAATGTGTTCTTCTTTTTCTTGACTCACCGTTTTTTTCCACATATAATTTCAGTTGTTTTGTTTTTGTTTGTTTTTTGACAATTTGAGCTGCTGGTAGTTTGGGGAAATTTTTTAGCCATGTTTTTTTTTTAAATCAGTGATGGTGTTTTTAAACAACTACCTGTGTTTTTACTATCCTTTTTTGGACAAGAGACCATATTTGATCACTTCATAGGTCACGCAAAATGCCCCTTTATGCTACTCAATGAAATCATAGAATCACATGGAGTTCTTATCACCAACCATTACAGATCAGGCTGCTTTTAAGATATGTAATTGAGATGAGCTTTTAACTAGAAATGAGAAGAAATATTTAGTGCTGACCACTTACTAGAACTTATATTATTTTAGAGAAAGATAAACAAAAAACAAGGAATATTTTAATACCATTATCTCAAGATAGACCGACAGCTATCTTTTTCTCCTATTCCAAACAATCAAGAAATTTTTTCTTGAGGTAAAGAAATCTGACTTGCTGTTGGACCATCCAATGCCACCTACCCATCTAATTTATCATGATCCAGGTTAGAGGTTATGGAGTGGCCTCAATCAAAATGTCAAATATCTTGATTAAAACAAAGCCAAGGTCCAGAGAGCGTATTTGTGTCTGTCTGTTAGCAACATCACTCAAAAGGAAACGGACGGATTTTGATTACATTTTAAGGAAATCTCCAGAATAGTTACAAAAAGGAACAACTGATTAGATCTCCACCTGGATACAGGAATTTTTTTTATACCAGAACAACAAACATTCCAATACCCCACTAGAACTGCCAGAGGACATCATTTTGACACCCTGCAGATGCATCATTTGGTAAAAAAAATATAATAATGGTGGCGTTTACAGAAGCTAACTTTTCCCTGAATTTTCTTTATTATTCATAAGTAGACAGTTTCAGCAAATGATGAACTAATTGATTGGCGTGTGGGATTCTTGGGACTTGCATTTCAGGTAGAAAATGTCAAACGCTTACCAGCTCACAACACTCACTTATCAGCAAGCAGATAACTAAATTAAATTATTTTTTAATCTACTTATATTTTTTAGCAAATCATTTGATGTAGAAAAGTTACAAAGCGTTTAGAGAGCACAGACCGTCGCCAAACAATAGGGTGACTCATGTGACAAAAAAACCTCAAGGCCCAGCAGTCCTCGGTCCCTTTTGAACCTTATGGATTGCCACCAAAAAACATCATATAATGCTAAAGTTAGGAAACAGATGACTGATTGACAGCAGAGATTGATTTATTGCATCTCGATTGGAGAGCTCACTAATGACAGCATTTTCAGTCTGGCTTCAATGCGGCTCCGGTAGAGGACACATGCATTCACTGCAGTCAGGGTTCAAATAACAGCAGAGCTAAGTGGAGCTCGACTCTCCTGAAAAGCAGAACGGCTCCCCTAAAGACATTCAGCTTATACTCTGACTTTCAGGTTACATTAAATTTTTACATAAGGTTCGAGATGTTTCTTTTTAAAGAATAGCATTAATTTGTCAGCATTGTGTGTTTAATCATTTCTTTAATTCAGTTATGAGAATCTTCAAACGATGCAAGTGATTTGTTCTTTTTCTTTCAGCACCGTGGACAGCAGCGTTTTTCATTTTATACTGCAAACACCTGATTTGCTTCTTTTTGTGCTTGTTAATGAATTCTCAGCCCGTTTTCTAATTAAACAAGCAGCATGTAGTAGATGGAGAACTAGCAGAAGGTATTTTGGCAGTAAGCATATTTTTGGCCACACTACGTACATTAATGTGCATAGCCAAAAATACAGTTCCCCCAAAAGCCCCTATATAATTCAAACCCAATACTACAACAGGTCATCTAGTTTCATGTATAATATATGATCCCTACATTGTTTGACCACGATCATGTTGATATTCTGGATCTGGTGATCCAGAAGGTTCAAAATATGGGGGAACTGGGTGGACTGTCGAAGGTCTGTACTCTCTGAGTGCTTCTACTTAGAATTGTTTCCCATTAAGTACAGAGTTTCAGCATGTAGTCAGTGTTGTACGAGGTTCTGTTTCAATGGAAAGTTGGTTGTTTCCCTAACTAGTCAGTTAATAATCCTACCAAACTATTAGCAAGTGCAAGTTGACAGAGAGTACAGCCAAAATAATTAAATAAACCCTTATGGCCCAAACAGGAATCAAATTGGAGTCCAGTATTATACATACATTTGAGTGGAAGTGGTTCAGTGTTTGTTCTTTAATGTGTGAGTAAACAAAAGAGAGAAAACAAAGAATACAAGTCGATATTCTATTTTGTGATGTTTTCATTAATTTACATTTAAGTGTAACTTTAGAAAAATGTATATATTACACTATAAAAAATAAGGACAAAAATATTTTCAATGTCAAACTTTTCAAATGATAAAGATTTTGCAAATCAAAGGCACTAATTTGTTAAAGTTGATTGTGAATACCTGAAACTTAATATATACATATGCCTCAATGTAGGTAGAGGTGCTCTTACTATTTATAAAAGTGGTATGACACCATGCTATCTTGCAGAGATTCATCAGTGATAGACATTATTCTCTAGACCCCCCTTGGTTCTTAGTCTTTATTCTTGCCACTTGGTAAACTGCATAATTGAGTTAAGAAATTATTCTGTTTCCTTCAAACAATCTGTGAATATACCAAAGGCAACTGCATGGAAGTAAGATTGCAGATGTGATGACTCAGTGGGCTGAAATTATTGATTTGGAAGAATGCAGCTCAAATTACCCCATTGATCTTGTGTAAGAAGTGATTGGAGTCTTGTAGAAAGAGTATCATTGTGTATTTATGTGACTCTTTTGATGATATTGTATCCATATGGTGAACTAGAAAAAGGATGAATATGTTTGTTTTGTTTTCAAACCAGACGTGTCCTTTCAGAACTTCAACTTAAAAAAGTGCTTACGCTATGGTGTAAGATAGCTGTCAATTAGAATTTGTGTGCACAAAACCACAACCGTGCATAATCATATAAAGTTGTGCATAAACAAAAAATTGTAAATTCACATCTTTGTAAAATCACA
>JAVQJG010071917.1:0-10542 GCA_036024015.1 Craterocephalus amniculus | reverse complement strand
GGCATTCTGCTGTGGTTTTATTTTAGCGATCCGATTTTAATTTAAAACATAATAAATATGCGGAAATAAGTAATAACTGTATTATTGATTAGTTTTATGGGGCCCTCAGGGAACTTGGGGCCCTCAGGGAACTTGGGGCCCTAGGCAACCGCCTAGTTTTGCCTAATGGTAAGTCCGCCACTGAGTGGATCCAGTGGCCTCAGGAGCAGCGATGATCGTACTACAACTGTTTCAGAACTGTCTTCATGTGTGCTGCAGGACGAGTAACTGTTGTAAAGATGGCCCCATACTGGGATGGCCCATTTATGTTCCTTTACATCTGTAAATAGGAATGTTTTGTCTTTAACAATGGCATGGTTGGCCTTCAGGGGGGTTCTTAGTCAGATCTGATGTCAGTTTCAGACACTTTCTATACATCAAACATCCAACAAACAATCCCTTTTTGAAAAACTCGTCCTCCTCTTCACTCTTTTCTGCATATTTTCCTTCCCGTTCTTCTTCTCTAGTTTTTTCCGCTCAGCACTGCCCCCATGACTTCCGATGGTATTGTTATGTTTTTTGCATTGAACGATGGATGGCTAAACTCCCTAAAAACAGACCAAATTACGCATGCGACACAAGAGGCCTACAAAATTGTCAGATCCTCCGCGTAGCCGTCTTCATAGCCACAGCTTTGCCTTAGGTTTCATCTGCTGGGAGATGTCGCATGAGCACATCCCTGTACTCTTAACTCTATGTACAAATAAGTGAAGTTGTTGTCATTACCTTCTTATTCTTCATCAGCATGCATCCTTAGCTTATGGAATTACGCTGCTTATTGACTCCTTTCTTGTCTTGTCTATCTGCAGCCATTCAAAACTCCTGTTCTGTTGGAGGTTTTCTTTCCTGCTAAAAGGTTGTTTTTCCTCATCACTATCCCCCACTACCCCACGCCTGCTCAGGATAGGGAATTGAATCCAAGAGAAGATTTAATGCCATCTGTTGATTTCCTTAGCGAAGCCATTATTGCTAATGAATTGTCTTTATATAAGCACAGTTACTATGATTGGACTAATGTGAATCGTAATGGATGAACTGGATTCAGCTTAATTGCAATCAGTTGGATAGTAGTAATTCAATTAGATTCTATCTTTGAAAGTATCTTTAGATTACTTTTTGTAAATTTGCCCCATACAAGTAAAGCTGAATGGAATTTAGATGACTGGATATAGAAGCTGTGAACAGAAACAACACACTGCTGCACCATCTGTTCTCATTAGACAGCAGATTAGTAAAGTATAGAAAGTAAAATCAAAACTGAAAATGGGTTTTAACACAAAATCCATGTTTTTCATGACAGAAATTAAAGTAATGTTTAATGCTGGTGTAGTTCCATAAAAATGCTAATAGAAAGATGCAAGCAGAAACGTTGAGTTGAGGTAGAAATCTATATGGGCAGAAGCTTTATCATCCATAAGTGGATTCCTGTAGCACTAACTCACAAAAAAAAGAAAGTCAGAGGGAAAACTTGGGTTGGGTGGAATGGGAGGAGTGGGGAGCTTTATTTGTCATTTTAGGAACAAATGCAAAAACTCCATTCAGTAATAATGAACCACGGTTACACGGAGCAACCGTGAGCACTGCAAAACCATTTTCACTAAAACTGATGACCCAATGAACTTCTCTCCAGTAGGTCCACACACTAAAAGTAATCAAAGTAAGAAACCAACCAGCCAACCAGTCACTCTGTCTTTCTGTGTGAGTGTGTGTGTGTGTGTGAGAGAGAGAGAGAGAGAGAGAGAGAGGGAGAGACTTCATACCTTCCAGAACTAAGCCTGTAATGAAAAGCTTTTGTTTGAGTTAATGAGGACCAAATGACTTAAAATGTTTTAAATGACTAAATAATTACCCCTGCTTTTTCAGTTGAGCATGGAAGCTTGAAAATTGTGTATTTGTGTTTGTGTATGAGTGTGTTTTCCCTACACATGAATGTCTTCACTCCAAATCATAACAGAGATGACTGCGATGTGCCTGTATGCTATTCTCTGAGGGCTTCAGCGGTGAGTACTTAGAGCTGCATCGTGCTCTAAAACTTAAGCTGACCCCACTGATGCTTCTCACAGAGACAAGCTGGACATAATATATCGAACAGACCTGCATGTTCATGCGCACACCTTTCAGTCTTCTGCAAATAAACCAATCCTCTGACTGCTTTTAACATTCAGAGGATTCTTACTCTTGCTTTTCAGCAATCACAGAGCTAATTTATCACTGTGTGAAAAAAAAAACTAACAATGCCCATTTAATGGAGTTATGCAGAAAAAAAAGCACCTGCCAAATCATAAGCACACATACAGAGACTCACACAAATATACAGTTAAGCATGTTTAACTGCAGGAGAAAAAGCCACGGGGCACTTCTATCTGTGGAAGTGAAAAAAAAGAAAAAAGGGGAAAGGCTTTTGTGCAAACAATCTGCTTCTGCCTCCATACATTTATTGATGATCTGTAAAAGGGTTCATTTCACTCAAATATAATTTGTTTTCCTAAGAATTAATTTACATACAGCCCTGAGCAAAGCAAGCCGTGACTTAAAATAAAACAATTCGCTGAGACTCTGAGACTGCGAGCACCACCCAACATGCACTGGTTCCTATCCAAACACTTCATTTTTCTTTTGTTATGTGGCACTGTAACATTCATTCACACATTCACAGGTTCATGCGCGGCCACGCCCCGTCTTACCTGTGGTCCACAGGAATGTTAACAAGCACACTGGGAAGCGGTGAGAAACTGAACAATCAAAAAACTGTACTGAGTTTCCCATTTCTCTGCAGTTGCACCAAACTATTAACTCAATCCTTTAAAAAAAACACCAAAAATACACACAACAAACAGCTTAAACTTATTTTTCCACAATCATCTATTTGTTTTTCTGTTGGCTCATGAAATGGGAGCAAAAATAAAGTGCTTTGTAGTTTCCCATCCTGATTCTTTGACTTGTCTTAACTGAATTTCAGGGTTTGTCAGGTTTTTTTTCCTCAACTTCAGGTTATTTCCTTTAAGAGTTCAGATTTGCTGAGTAGATTTTTGTTTTTACTCATACTATTTAATAATAATTAATGTTAATAATAATTAACATTAACATTAATTAACATTAATTATGACTTCCTGCTTCTACAACATGGAAAAGCAACAAAAGAACCATTTTCGCTTGATTGAGTTTTGAAGCAGCAGCTTAGGGCTGGAGCACACGATACTTTCACCAGACTCGGCGGGAGTCCAACACCCACTTTGAGCGGCCGGCGTGAAATATGTGCGTCATGAGGACTGGACGAGGGAACGAGCATGCAGAACAACACGAATTAACTTAAAATGGAATGAAGGTATACATGATAGAGAAAATTAAAAGGGGAATACACCAGCCTCTTCCTTTGGTATTAAGTTGTGTTTACATTGTAGTTTTTTTATCTATTTAAAATGGAATTAACAGTAATTAAAGAGGAATTAAAACTCTCATGTAAATGTGGCCACTGAGAGGTGTTACTGTTTGACATGCTGCATGCATGCTCAGAAAAATAAAAAAAAACCCGAATCCATACTCATAAGCACACACAGATGACGAGATAAGGCCCTGGTCCAGGACTGCATTGTGAGGCCTTGAAGAGACGGGAAAGTTCCATTAGCCAAAGCAGCCGAGCATGCCCACTGCTGGCTCATCACTATCTGCCACGCAATCTAGTCAGAGGTCTGATGCGGGAAAGGAGAGGAAGAGAGAGGATGAGGTGAAGCAGAATGAAAGCCAGGGAGGAGAAACAGAAGCAGCAAGAGTAGGTCTGAGGAGGAAAAAGGAAAAGAAGGGATGAGGGTGGAGAAAAGAGGGATGGAAATAAATCAGCGAATATCACTTCACACATCACAGCTTATGAATAGTCAGCATACATGGTACAAAAGAGCTGAGGGACCGATATATTTACCACTAAAGCAGTGGTTTAACGTTTCACTGTGATTTACGAAGATTTAAATGGCATATAATTCCCCCGTTACAAACCATATTGTTAACAATATATCAATGTTACTGATATCTCATTGGAATCTAACAAGACATAGAACAATTACTCACAACACTATGGGGCTTATTCTCAGGATGCTCATCATGTTGGACTTGATTAAGTTAGTGAGTATGTTTGAATGATTGTTTTTCCATCTGCTTCCAACACAATTAGGCCCGTTTCTTAGTTTCCTCCTTCTCTTGACTGGTATCTTCTCCTCTTGTATTTGTAATCCTCAGGGGAGCTAACTTCTTTACCTCCCTCCTCATTTTTCTCCCTCTGCTCCTCTCCTTTAATTCCCAGCCTGCAGAACTCTAAGAAAAGTGCTGATGAACAATTAAACATGGCCCTTCCCCAGGGAGACAAGGTCACTCCTGTGTGTGTGGTTGCATGTGTGTGCTTGCGCGGGTGGTAAGTGTAAGAAACGTGAGAGAGAGATAAAACATCCTTGCCACATCCCGCATATCCCTTGATGGATGCCAGGCAAAGGGTAAAAATCTGGTGAATCTTATGCAGCTTATAGGTGTTGGAGAATATTTGTAAAGTAGGGTGTGTCATTGTATGAATACTGAGGGTTAATTACTGATCAATATTTCTGTTTATCAGTGGCACAACAATAAACACTTGCTTATGTCTACTGCACGCTAGCATTGCAAAGTGTTCTGGCAACATGCAATCATTTTAAATGGATCACCTTTTAATTATGAATAGACATTAATGATTTGTAGAGGGTGAAATCTATTGACTTTGAAGATCCCCTTTGCTTTTTATCTCTCGTGCCATCAGCAGACCGACATTCCTATCTAAATGACAACCATTAGATTGACAACCATTAAATCTGATTCAGCTATTCAAAGAGCTGTGAAATCAGTGCGTTAAGCATCACATCCACATTACTCTCTGAACCACGGTGCCCAACATTCAGGATATTGTAGTGCTGTAAGAATCATGTGGGGTGCAAAGAGGTTATCGGAGAGCAAAACAATGGAAACGAAAATGATATTGAAGCTGACTGCAGTGCACCAAGCAGATTGAAAGCAAAGGATTTCAATTTAAATATCGAGTATAATGACTTTATTTATAGACACAATCTATAAATTGCTTTGGGCCATGCTTTTCACCCCTCCATCGCTTGATTGTTTATGTTTCCTCATCAGCTAAAGGGGGAGAGGATCAATGGACAGTAGAAGTGACTGGGAATAAGCAGTACACCAAGATCAATATATGCACAATACTGTGCCTCATATCTGACATTAAATGCCAACATTTAGACTGGGCCACCTGGGGGGAGTGGACAAACTTGCATATTAGTCTGAACACAATTTGCATCTATCTAGGCAGTGTGCAAGATTTAATGGCATCTGGGAGCAAAGTTAGAAATTCAAACACTCTCATCTTCCCCTTTTCTCATGTAGGACACATATTTCTCATTCTACCAACATTCAGCTGAATTCCCCGTTACAGATTCACTTGCTTAATCTCACACATTGCTTGTTGTTTGTCATGGTTTTCAGAGATTTGCTGCAGATTTTGCCTGTCAACTGCAGCCTAAATGCCCCCATGTCACTATCTGATGAGGAGTTGTTGAGAAAAAGTGCAATTTTGTTCCCAGCTGATTCAATAAGTTCAAGAAGCACTGCTGAAATTGAAGTGTGATTTCTCAACTTCAGGATGCTGCTGGTCATGATGCCTCTTGGAAGGTACATAATGAACATCAATGTGGCATCAAAATGAGTTAAAAAACAAATATGTATAAGGCTAGAAAGTTAAACTGGGCGATTTTATCTGAGCATCCGAATAACTAGTGAAGAGTTTTTATTCATCAAGTTGTACCTCCATGTCTCCTCAGCATTCTTTTTCCTGATAGTGACAGAAGTTGTTTTCATTCAGATTTTATGGATTCAACAGCTTGTTGTCAAGTACTGCACAATGTGTTGAAACAGGGAAACATCTAAAGCCTTTAGCAGAGTGCCCCTGGAGAACTGGAGGGGCCCATCCTTGTCTTAGCATGAGGACAGGTGATTGAGGGGGCTTGTTAGAAGAGCTATGAGTGAGGATAAAAAAATATCTTTGCTAAAGATTTATTTAAAGAAAATCTGATATCGAAAAAGAAGTCATAAACACTTCTGAATCTAATTCTAATGTCTATAAATAAGTTGTTTTGGTACTTTTATACTCATCTGGCAGAGATGGAAAAGCAATAAGATGAATGAAAATGATGTTTGGATGATGCTGTGCCACTTGTTTCGACTCCTCTCTAAACGCTTGCCTTCTGTGTTATGCAGCTGCAGATACAACAGGCGTCCTCTTCGCTTTAAGCCAGTAAATGAGTTAAAAGGTGGACATGATTGATTTATAAGGTCTCTGTCAGTGTTATATAGAACCAAAAGTTGTGTAAAGTCTCTTGACAAACAGCAGTGATTACATCACTTGAAGACAGTCACAACAATTTTCATTTATTTGTTCTTTGTCTCCATCTGGATTCTTCCGCTTCGGATGAGAGAGGGCGGAGTTCAATTTTGAGTAAAAATGATGACATCAAATGTAAACTGGAGAACAGGGCCTTCTGGCTGCTTCCTCTCAATCACCATCTGGCGCATTGTTATTAGCTGTGTCTATGTGTGTCTGAGAAAATCATTCATTTTAGAAAACCAAAATATGTCAAGTTTATCCCCGGGGCAAACAAGGGTTTTTCTTTTGTGTGTGTTTGAGTCAGGAGGTGTTTGGCTTGTTGATATCCTTAAGGCAACTTGCTATTTATTAATTTTGACACTTTCACTCACTCATTTTACTTGAGCTGCAGGTTAAGGGGAGATGTAAATTGTGCACAACATGATCTATTTTCAGGGAATTACAAAAACAAAGAGAGCTCCGAGGAGAGGATGATATTTAATATTTCTGCTTTTAGCATCTCTGTTTTTAAAAAGAAATAAACTAATTAAGTGGATTATTTACTCTCATCACACATTCAGTCATCCCAACATATTAGCATTTTATTGCATATTACCCAGGCGGCTGTAGCTCAGGAGGAAGAACAGTCATCTGTGGTCTGATTCCTTGCTTCCCTTGATTACATGTTCAAGTGTCCTTGGGCAAGATACTGGACCCCACGTTACCTCCTGATGTACCAGTAGGTTTCAATACTCACAAAAAGTTTGGAATAGTCAGCTTCCTGGTGAAGTATTACTGAGACAATATTCAATGCCTTATTTCTAATGTTTCGCTTTGGAAAAAGCTGACCCACCATTTAGTCTGCAGGCCCACCATATGTAAACTTTTCTTTCTACGCCACTGCACCAAAAACAGCACAAGGAAGAAAGATCCTAGAATACTGAAAGCATAAAAGCTTTAAACTTATTTTGCATCCACATCCAGATGCTGCCAACCTAACATCAGCCTTGTACCTGCCGTAGATTCCACACTCAGGTTCAGTCACGTCCTCTCAGGGCTGCTGTTGATCCCTTTGCTGCCACACTTCTTCCAGACTGTCCCCGTTGTCCAGATCAGCAGCATGCCTTGCTATAAACCTGTCCAGACCCTTCTATGTAGTCCCCTTATATACAGTCCCCACAGAGGCTGTTTGTATGGAATACAAAATCTTGCTTGTGGTAAACAATGCAGCAGGAGGATGCAAACATGCACACCACCCGGGCCACACATGCCAGCTCACTTTGCTCTCTGCAGGCACAAACCATTCAGTTTGTCTATTCATTTCTTTTCTTTTTTATTTCCCCCAGTCTGCCTGATGCTCCTTTAGTATTTTCTTATTTATTCCATCTCCTCTCCCACTGTCCAATTTATCCTCAAGTACCCTGTCTTTATATCAACTATTATAATTCTAGCTTCTTGGTCGGGTTTTTCGCAAATTCTACTGTTGCACACTAATTAAGTTCCTCAGAATGAGAGTCGGTCAAATTAATGAAATGTAAATGACAGTGTTTCTGCTCAATGCTGCTTTTCATTCTCTGCTCTGTTTCATCTCTGAGTGTCTTGTGGAGATTGTGAAGTAAATCACAACCTTAGATACATGAGCTTACTGAGTTAAGCTGATAATTGTATGCTTCCTACTCTTAATGTGGGATATGTGTCAGCGTGCAGATGCATGTGCAGCTTTAAGCCACTCACATTAACCCTGTGAACCGCAGGCGTGAGGAGCTTTCTTGAGAGCTTTTTAGGTATGTTAAATATTTTGCATGTACGAGAACAGCACATTTTATAGGTGACTATAAAACCTAGGAAGGCTGCTGGTTCAGAGCTCTGTCATGCACAGCAAGGTTTAGATGGTGTTTTTGGGGTATCAATAGCTTCACAGACCATCTGTCCTATGAGCTGTCTGCATCCAAAATACGTGAGAGTCTTTAGGTTCATTACTGAGGAGCCACGTGTGATAACTGGTTTGTGTTCTTTTCCTCAATTATTTAATCATTCTGAGTAAAGTTCAGTTCAGCTTTATTTGTAGCACCAATTCACAACAATGTCAGCAAGTTTGTAGAAAATAGCCTAGCTGAGGGGACCAACAGATAGCACTGAATCTTGTCTTTGGTCAAATCCTCGATCCTGAGCATGTTTAGGCGATGGTGCAAAAGAAAAAATCTCTTTAAACCGGTGTTTAGTTTAGGTGTGTAGTTTGTTCAATATGTAGGATATAAAAAGCAATGTTGGTCAGTTTGTTGGTTCATCTAATACAAGATGGATTAGCACTTTTCCTTTTGACATTTCAGGATTTTGATAAAGTATCAAGAAAGCTAGAGATTAGATTTTTAAAATTATTTGTTTTATTTTTTACCAGTTTCTAAGATAGAAGCTCTAATAGTAAGTAAGTTAGTAAGTAAAGTTTATTTCTATAGCGCCTTTCACAGACAAGGGAACATCACAAAGTGCTTTACACAAAAGTAAAAGTCATTAAAATACAATAAAATAAAATAAAATAAAATACAATAAAATCTAAAAGACTAACATAAACCCAATGAAAAACCAACATGATAGTCATAAAACAGCCCTCACACTTCAGTTGTTAAAATGCCAGTCGATTCAGTACATCATCGTCTCGCTTGTTCTGACCTGCTCCATCTTTCTGGTAACAAGCAGCAAATGTTTCTTTGAGATGTGACATGAAACTGTTTGCATGCTCAGTGGAAAAGTCGAGTTCATCTGCAGAGACTTATTGGTCTCATTTGCAATAATTGCCCCCTCAGGCTGCCTCTCAGTGGTGGTACTACAGTCACATTATCCCCGTCTGCCTGTTTGTCCTGAACATTCCCCTCACACTCCGCTTACACTGCCTATTTGTCTGAGATACACAAGTGCCAGAGTCATAGTTGTAATGTATCCCACAGCAAGACGAGAGTTCTACGATCCTGTTCTAACAAAGCAAATGCTCCAAAGATCTCACTGGACCTTGTTCACCAAAATGTTCTCAGTAACAAATTAAGAGAATGCATAAGCCGTACTGGAGATATTTTAAAAAAACTCAAATTCATGAATCTTTCCTCTTGGAAAAGTGAATATCACGCTCTGGAAAGATGAATGCATGTGCTGACTGGCTCTACCCTGCAGAGCTAAACGCCCAAGAAATGCCCCTTAAAGGGATACCCAGCTGTTCTGCTGCAACTTTATTCCAGACATCAAAGATAATTAAAAGCTCTTGCTTTTGCTAGTCTGGTCTGCTCTTTAAATGTTAGTTGAACCAGTATATTTGAAAAGAAGCTGGGGACCAGACCAGTTTAAAGTGAAACATTTAGCAATTCCACTACAGACAGGCCAACTGACTGAGAGAGGGCCGTAAATAGATTCTTAGGCAGGACGTCCTCATTCACTCTATGTAATTCTTAGTACAAATATGTGTTTTGAACATGGTTTGTATGCAACTGTAAATGTAGGTATGTATGTATGTATGTATGTATGTAACTCATGCATATATATGTATTTTACATGTGTATGTATGTTACATATATGTATTTGTATATGTATGTTACGCATGTGTATGCATGTATGTATGTTACAAGTATAGACACGTATGTATGTATGTTACGCTATGCGACACATGTATATTTGTATGTATGTAAGTTACATTACGCTACACATGTATGTATGTATGTATGTTACATTACGCTACACGTATGTATGTATGTATGTATGTTAGTTACATTACGCTACACATACATATGTATGTATGTATGTATGTTACATTACGCTACACATATGTATGTATGTATGTTTGTTACATTACGCTACACATACATATGTATGTATGTATGTTACAAATATAGACACGTATGTATGTATGTTACGCTATGCGACACATATGTATATTTGTATGTATGTAAGTTACATTACGCTACACGTATGTATGTATGTATGTATGTATGTTAGTTACATTACGCTACACATACATATGTACAGGTCTGTCTCAGAAAATTAGAATATTGTGATAAAGTTCTTTATTTCCTGTAATGCAATTAAAAAACATGAAATGTCATACATTGTGTATTCATTACAAATCAACTGAAATA
>JAVQJG010071900.1:0-26351 GCA_036024015.1 Craterocephalus amniculus | reverse complement strand
AGTTCAGAAGGAGGAAATTAAAGGTCATCCAAGTCTTTATGTCTTTAAGACATCTTTGTAGTCTAACAGACTGGTTCATCTCATCAGGCTTCATGGATAAGTAGATCTGAGTATCGTCTGCATTCAAAGAGATTATTTCTGCTCAAATGGGCACATAGTTGAGCTGAAACTACTCTCTCCAAAATGTTAGAGGTTGGATATCGGTCTATAATCAGCTAAAACTTCTGGATCAAGAGTCGTTTTTTAAAGCAAAGGCCTGAAAACACAGTATTCTACAATTATATGTAAAAGAATGTGGTTTCTTCCCAGTTTAGTAAATACCTCTCACGTCTGTTACTATCCATATAAAATTGTTAATTTTAAATCATCCGGCTCAAACACTCGCCCTGACTGTTCAAATACTAAAGAATTACTTGAATGGTGAGAATAAATACTTTGTTTTCATTGTTTGCAGCAAGAATGGCTAACAAGTATTAACATTATTCTGTTTCAGGTCCACGATGTCTGAACTTTTTATGGAGTGTGTGGAAGAGGAGTTGGAGCCGTGGCAGAAACAAGTCCCTCAAGTTCACCTAATAGACGATGACGACGATGAACCCATCTTTGTTGGAGTACTATGTATGTCAAAATGCATTTCAGGTTTTTTTTCAGCTAGCTCTTCAGCAAACTTACTTTTATTACAGTTCTTATAAATACTGAATCTGAATCCTTGTATTGGTCTCATAATTACATTTGTTAAAGGTCTGTAATGTTTTCTCACATATTTGTCACACTTTTTTGTGCTTACAGCTAATACCCAGAAGGACAGTAAGCCTAACCCTTCACCTCCTCAAAGAAATTGTGCCGGGAAACAAGAAATAAAGCGTCCACCTCCTCTACCTCCACTTCCACCGCCTCCTCTCCCCCCTCACCCTGCTGCTGGCCCTGCACCAATAGTGCTGCCACTGAGTGTCCCTGTTACAGCGGTGAACACTGTAACACCCAACCTGACAACAGTGACACCACAGCCTGTTATAGTTAATAATCAGGTAGTTTTGATATTGAAATTGGGATTTAGAAAACGTTTTTTTTTTAAAAAAAAGCAAAATGGAGTTAAAATATTTCATGTGAATGTGCTCCCTTTTTAGGGCTTTATTGTCACTTCTCCACAATTAACAAGCAACAATGAGCTTATTGCCAGTCTTGGGGCTCAGTATCCCCCTGGGACGTCTTTTACAATTGTACCAGGTAAATCTCAGCTTTCTGTAAATCTGAGGAAAACATCTTTCTTGTTCTCAGTTCCCACTAAATGTATAAATTTGATCTGTTAATTCCAGAATTTCATTTCCTCTCTTTCAGCCGGTCAGCAGCCACTTTTTCAGCAGGTGTCTTCGGCCTCTGGGATGCCGGGTGTGGTCCACAGGCCACAAGTGCAACAGATTAGGAACAACGTGGTAACTTTGTCGAATGTCCAGAGCCCCGCTGTGTATTCGGTCCAGTCCAGTTTGCCCAGACGCTCCAACTTACTGTCTCTTCAGACCATTTCTGTGCCCGTCAAGGACAATAGTAATAACAAAGGTAATTTTCCCATCTCTTAATGATCTAAATAATTTTTTATTTCCAATCATGACCTTAAAATGAAATCAATATGAGGAGTTTGACCCTGATTTCTTAGTTCATTGCCCATACGTTTGTTTTTTGTTTAAAATATTACTGTTTGTGTGTCTTTAGGATAAATATGTGTTATCAGATAACACCAGACTGAGGAGATAAAATCATTTGCATTTGTTTGTATGGTTTAATATTGGGCTTTAGCGTTACTGTTACATCATTTGAAACATTAAGAAACATTTTATGGATTTTCTTCAGATCAAATCTCAGTCAAACGAGGATCTATGTTGCAAGATGCTGACAGTGTGGCAAAAAAAGTAAAGATTGATACAGGTAAGTTTCTACCATTGTAGCATTATCGCTATAAACATCTGGTCTCATAGTTTAAAGGGGAAAGTACAAACTACAATTGTATTAATTGCTGCTGAGCTTTTTATTTGTATTACATGTAAAATCCAAATGTTTTTTTCTTAAGCACCAGCAAAAGTAACTGTCAAGGTGGAAAATGGCATCTTAAAGAGAAAGTGTCCCAAATGTCAGGAGGAAATTTTCACAGAAGAAGGCCAAAAGTTTCATATGATGGTAAGTACAAACCGTTGTGAAACCATGTTTGCAAGGGTGGCATAAGAATGTGCAAGATCCACCAAGGAAGATTTATATTGAAACTTAAGAAATGTAAAACCAAGAGATTCATTACAGGGCGTTAACTGGTCAAACTTCTAAGACAACCTAATTTAGTTCCTTTTTATGTTTTACAACCTCACAAGGATTATATGAACTTAATTCAGCAAGATATTTGTACGATCAGTCAAAAAGCTCTTGCTATGATCTTGCAGTTGCTCTTATGACTCGGGCCATAAGGATTTGGGGTGTTTTAAATGATTTTGTTTTATTGCAGAGGTGCAATGTCGCTCCAGCTCCTGCAGCCCCAAACTCAAGCCCAAACAAGCTCATCATGCTGGTTGCAGATTTTTACTACGGCCGCTTTGAAGGAGATACCCAGAAAAAAGATGCACAGAGGACCAACACCACATTCAAGTGCCAAAGCTGTTTAAAAGTTCTTAAGAATAATATCAGGTATGATCTTAATTTGACGTCTCAGCATTTTGGCCTGACACAGATTTGTTTGCTTCATCCAGTTGGATTAAAGAGTTTGGGGTATTAATAAAATAATAAAAGTAAAAATAATAATAATAGAAATTATTATTTTTTATTCCTTGCACTTTATATTTTGAAATCACAAATGCTACAAAATAGATTAAATAAAATAACACAAAATTTAAAAAAGAATTGAAAGCCCCGTTTAAAAGGAGAACTTTGAAGGACATTTAAACAAAATGTTGCCGTGAAAAGTGGTGTTTTCTTGTGAAAGCTTCTGCAACATGTGGGACCCTCATGTATGGGTGGTAGGGGATTCCACAGCTGCCGAGCTGCAGACAAAAAGACCCCATCACCCACTGAGTGGAGCTTGGTTCTGGGGGACTGCAAGGTGTTTTAAGCTGCAAAGCTTGGAAGGTGTATGGGCATGTCTGGGGGGTAAGGAGTCCCCTCAGGTATTGGGGGGGCATTACCATGAATGCACTTGGTGGGTGAGAGGGGGAGACCTTCTACCCAGTTCTGAATTACAGTAGGCTGGCATTGAGGATGAGGGCTTAATGGAATTTGGCGAGGTGGAACAATGACGTCTTACAGATAGGGAATTTACTTCCTTGCCACCTCTCAGTTGTAAGTATTACATTTGAATCCCCCTAAAATAATATCTTTGGCTCCTGACATCAAGTTTCAAAAGCTGCAACATTAAAACCTTGTGGGACTCCATATTATTATTTAGAGTCATAAATGACCTTGATGGGGAAGCCGAAGGTGAAACAGTCGCAACAAATTGTCGCCCTGGATGCTTTTTTTCAGTTATCTGAATAAACTCTTAACATTCATTAAATCCATGTGGATGCTTTGTTTGTATCATTGCTTTTAAACAGTGTTGCAGCTTCAATCCAGTGTCTGTATTTATTTTTGTCGTACTGTCACGAGGAAAATAGTTCACATCAACTATATACATGCCGACGACATCTTTCTCCGTCCTAACTGCAGCTCTCCTCTTAGATGGATTATAGTATCGGACCGCTTTTCCCTCAAGGGTGTTGGGATGAAAAATGGCAGCTAGTTTACGTGGCGTAAAAACTGTTCCTTTGATTGAATAACTTTGCTTTAGAGCGTGGCGAGAAAAGGCCCGGTAAGCTGCTTTTAATGGGGAAACACATTTGTACTGGAGCAACACTCACAGTCGAGGTCAGAGTTCATCCATATAAAAATTTCTATTAGGGGAGCTGAGGTAGCAGAATGTAGAGGCTGAGAAATGGGCCGTGCCTCGTCGGGGCAGCAGTGGCAGGTTGCTGCAGCCGCGGGCACTACATCGTCAGGCAAAACATAAAGCTTTTGTGTAATTGCGGATATTATAACAGCCATTATACATGTTTAGAAAGTGAGGGTTGAGGAGAGTTCTCCATTTGTCTTAAAAGAAATCCCTTTGGGACCAGGACTTAACTGCTGAATGTACACAAGCCATTTATTATTAACTCCTACCCACTGCCTGATGATATTTATTTTCATCTCCTTTTAAATAATAAAAAATGGAAAAATGAAAATAAATTACAAGCTCACAAAATAATGTAATTTTAATTAGATTAGAAAAATTTGTACGTAAAACCATTAAAATTTGGTTTATGTTTTGCATTTGTGAACTGAAGCCAAAACGAGTTGGAGATTCTGCCAAAGAGTTAGTCTCTGATTATTGATCAGTTAGTTTGATGTTGATGAACGGTGACATTTTCATATTAAACCTGTTAAATCGCCAACATCTTCAGACTATGAATCCGTTGAATTTTTCAGCTTTGGCCTTGTGCAATTACACCAAAAGATTTCAGTGGTTCTTCTTCCACCTCGCTGTCATTTGAAATGGTTTTCATTTGAAACAAAGGTTTTGGCTCCGCTTACTGCAAATTTTCAGATAAAAATCCGGCAAATGAATCGAATTCAACAAGTTAAAGAGGTGGATGACGTTTCTTTGCTGGCTATGTTACAGGTTCATGAATCATATGAAACACCACCTGGAGCTGGAAAAGCAGAACAGTGAGAGCTGGGAAAGCCACACGACCTGCCAGCACTGCTACCGACAGTACATGACTCCGTTCCAGCTGCAGTGCCACATCGAGAGCGCTCATAGCCCCATCGAATCCTCGAGTAAGATATGACGATTTATACATCTTGGTCTAGATTTTGTTTATCGGATCCTCAACATTTGTTTCCTTTTTCTTTTCTTTCCCCCCGTCCTTTGCAGCTAATTGCAAGATCTGCGAGTTGGCGTTTGAGTCTGAGCAGGTGCTCCTGGAGCACATGAAGGGGAACCATAAACCTGGGGAAATGCCTTATGTCTGCCAGGTCTGCTACATGCCATCATTGTTGCTGTTTTATTTTTTTTCATGTTTTATAGAAAAAAACAAAGCTGATGCATAAACTTTTTTTTTGTTCCACAGGTGTGCAATTACAGATCCTCTTTCTTCTCGGATGTGGAGACTCATTTCCGAAGTGTCCACGAAAACACAAAAGACCTGCTCTGTCCGTTTTGTCTCAAAGTTGTTCGAACTAGTCACATATACATGCAGCACTACATGAAACATCAGGTATGATGCCAATTTTAATTTGGAGTGAGCAGCTGTTAATAGTTCACTAATTCTTCTCTTACTGATTTAAACTGATGTTGGAGCATGAGCTGGTTGTTTTTAAATCTCTCCTAATAAGCTGAGACTGTAATTGCTGTAATATATTAAAGGTTGACAGTGAACGCTTCCTCTCAGTGGTAGTAAACATGATGAAGCTGGACTAAATTACATGCTTCTCCATTAATGGGAGTGGAAATAGTTTCTTTCAAACTGGTTATAGAATTTCAATGAAATTGCACAGTTTGGATTATCTAAATGAGAAGTGTAGCTGCGCAGCTTATTGATTGTGCGTTTTTGGTGTTTCTGAATTTCAGAAAAAAGGGATCCATCGCTGTGGAAAATGTAGACTGAATTTCCTAACCTACAAAGAAAAAGTGGAGCACAGGACTCATGTCCACAAGACTTTCAGGAAACCTAAAGCCCTGGAGGGTCTTCCCCCAGGTACAAAGGTATGAGCGAATTCACCGTGTCAGCACAAAGCTCGTTAAAAGTCTGGAGTTATAAGGTCCCTGGTATTAAACTAACTGGATCCACCTTCGGTGTGCATCGGTTTTCTTGCTGCAGGTGACCATCCGAGCCTCCCTTATTGGAAAAACGTCTGTAACACCCATCTCCTCGGATCGATCTACCATCACTGTCAGTTCAGACCTGCCAAGCTTTTCCAGTTTCAACATCAAACTTCCAGTCAATGCATCCAAGTCCAAACAGAACAACTCTGGAGCGGACAAAGTAAAAACAACGCAGAGAAGAAAGCAACAGCGCCCGCCTCCCAAACACAACCTGGCACTCAAGAGCCTCAGGTTGTTTGCCATCTCTTTCACACAGCTGTTAGAATGCTGAGACGTGTGTGTATGTTTTAGCTCCGCACCAGTGGGGTTGAGGAAGTTTTTAAACTGTCCCACAGTTTAGCAATACTTTCTGCACACAAGTTGATTGTGGTTCATGCTGTTTTTAGCAGTGTGTTGATCATTTGTACATATATATTTGTGTATCCCTGATAAGTCCAGGGCTAAGACACTAAATCATGTTGCCCCTCTACAAGTACTAACATGGGGCCCAACCTGTTCATGACAGGAAGGGGCCAAATTAATGAACGTTATTAAAGCACAGCATCATCCAGAGCGGCTAATTCTGTTTTCAATTAATTTTCTTGACATTCTTAATTAGGCTGGCTGAAAATCTGGTTTACAGGGTTTTTTTTTCATTGAAAAAATTGTGGGTGATATTTAGCCAAGTGGGCTCATTAATAGAAAATTCCTGGCTTTTCTTACATTTGCTTTTTAGTAGATCCAACAAAAGATAGTGTGTTAAAAAAAAATTAGTGTAGACTTGAAATGTTATTGAATTACTTGTGTTATTATTATTATATAAATAATAATAATGGTAATTATTATTATTGTAATTAGGGTGGAGTTCAATAAGTTCTGCTTCTCCCTGCTCCTTTTTTTTCAAGCTTTAATGTGCAGTTTGTGCTTTGCATGGTCTGTTCATGTTTGCAATGACTGCAAAGCTATTGTTCCGTTCCTTTTGTATAATTCTTAACATGAAAACTGAACATCTGCTTGAAGTTTTGCTTGAACAAAAATTCAATTTAATGGCAGAGTTGAAAATCATTGATGCCTTGCAATCAGTAAAATCTGACTGGAGTCTTGAGAGAAATTGAGAGGTTTGTGCTGTGAAAGCAACAGTGCTGTCCCGTGTGACTGAGCTGTGCTTTTTATTTTGCATTTGCAGTGTCGGTGGGGGAAACTTCACATGCATCGAGTGCAATGCAAAAGTTGACCAGTTCTTCACGCATTTCCCAATGATTTCTAGCTGCGGTGCGTGCAAATATCAGACAAGCTGCAAATCTTCCATTGGGAATCACATGATAAAGTGAGTGAAACCAGACTTTTATCACTATTTAAATCCTCTGCTTTTGACATATGGTGTGACAAGGCTTCTTTACCTTTCTTTTGTTTTTTGGTTAGATTTCATAGCACCATCCCCAAATACAAGTATTTGAAAGTGGAGCACAAGAAATATTCATCGGCCTCAAAGTAAGTAGCCTTCAGTAGTTAAATGAAACCAGAGAAACAGAACGTGGCAGAAAGTGATCTTCTTCCATTTTTACCGTCAGATTTACCCTCTTCTGCATCAACTGTGACCTCCTTGTTGATGGGTCTGGCGGTGACCTGATGACCAAACATTTAACGAACGAACCAGGTCACATATGCAAAGTCATTCAGGACAAAGGTGTGGGTATTTTTGTTTTGTCTTTTTTTTCTATTTTTAATTTTCATTTCAGCAGCATTGTGAATTTATTCTGAAAAAGTTAATGAAAAGGTTGATTTCTTTCTGTTTAACCCGACAGATCATGAAGGTGAAGCCGGAGCTTCAGAGTGAGTAGAAACTCTTAAACAATGTTTGATCATCTTTGTCTTTATGTAAAACACACACTGAACTCTAAGAGGAGTGAAATTTAGACTTGATCAACAGAGATCAAATTATCCAAACTTTCTCCACCAAGAACAAATTAAGTCGTAAAAGTTTTCATGATGCAAATCGATAAATTCTTTTTAATTGAGATCCTTACATTCATGAAGCTATTTAACAAACCTTTTTGAGCTCAAATTTATGATGTGACACATGTCAACAAAGCATTGAGATTTGTTTACAGTTTCAGACGGGAATGAGTAAAGAGAGGGTGAAAAAATCTTCATGTGTTATTTATTTCACCAGCTTCACATTGATTTGACACAATAAGGCCGGTGTATTTGAATGTCACTGCGGTATTTGTATTATTTTTCTTAGGGGTGCACCAATTGCAGTTTTCTGGCCGATCACTGATCTTTAAAAAATCTGACCTGCCGATACCGATAACCGTGACATTGCGGGGATTAATGTGATGGTATACGTGTGTTTCTATGGCCTGGTTATTTCATATTTAGATATAAAATTTGTCCACGGCACAGCTTAGGTGTTAGCACAGCATTTTCCGTGTCTCTAAATGCCGCTTGTATTAATTTTTGCACTTTTTAAAACCTTGGATATTTTCCACGTCCATGGAAGTGAAGCCTGTTGTTGCCGTGGAGGTCATTGCTTGTTGTGCTATCTTGCACAACTTCTGTCTCAGAAATAGAAAGAGGCTCGAGTTTGATGCAGAAGCACTGCGTCTGGTTTACGAAGATGATCACACTGAGCCAGACACACAGTACAGTGCACATCTCCGGAAACGCATCGCTGCTGCTCTTTCGGCTTCAGGCTACGCTCCTTTCGCTCTTGAGGACCACAACTATTATGCTATTATGTTAAATGATTGTTTTTTTTGGTTTTTTTTTTAAGGTTTTAAAGGGGCTTATTTATTGAAAATTATGTCAATACTTTGAAATAACGTATCCAGAATATTTTTTAACCCACTGGAGCATTTGTTAAATGTTGGTGTTAGCATTGACTTGGTAGATATTGGTTTTAAACAAGGTGATAGCAAGTTCAGACAATGTTTTTATTATTCAATTTTTTCCCCTTTGTCTTGCATAAGTGATGTTTCTTTTCAACAAAAAACAGGGAAGAAATAGCCACTGTTTTAGCACATTTTATCTTGTTGCAGAGTAGATGTGAAAAAAATCTTTCTTTCTTATTTGGCTGCTCTCAATAACTTTAATCAAAACACACCTGGCCTTCGAAAAATTCGCTCTATGGAAAAGAGCAAATAAAACAAAATCCAGCAACAAAATAGAAGCAGCTGTGATCTTTTCATCTTTCATGTGTATCCGATGCTGCATTGTTACTTTGCTAACTATTAATCCACATTACTCTGCTTACTTACGGAATTTATTCATTTCATATTTAGTTTGATCATTATCATTAAGAAAGCAGATTGTCTGCATGACGACTAGCACGTCTGTTTTATATCCACTGATTGTATCTGAAAAGCATTTATTTCCCAAACCGAAATAATTTGTTTCTACAGCAACATTTAAGAAATTTATCGTGAGATTTGCAGGATCTTCATCAGTCTCTGTGCTTTTATCACCATCTTCATCATTTAAAATCCATGTTTCATTTCTCCACTGTAGGAGCACTGAGTTATTAAGAGTGACTGAGGAGAATAAGCATGTAGTGGGATCGAGATAATTTATCATGGCTGATGTATTTCAAGTTTAACGGTCAAGGATTCAATCTAATGTACAGCTGCAGATACATGCTGTACCATTTTGGAGAAATTTTGTATTTACTTCATATGCTAATCAAGTCTATAACTTATTATTGCTGCTGTTAAATTTAAATTTCCAAATGTTTAAAACAGCAAAATGATCTTTGCTTAATTAATCCCAAAATCACATCTTAAGACAAAGCCGTTACACAACAGAACTGCATGTCACTGGTGGTGCAAGCATCTTATTTTACAGCTGGTATTTCTTATAGTGGTGTGAAACTCTGACAAAACTTCGCTTAATAATCTGAAAAATGAACATTTATCCACACTAGGGTTGAATTTTTGAGGAATCAAATTTTACATTTACTCCAATGGATCAAATTGATAGATATCCAAGTATCTTTATCAGCAGATGTCATTAGTGGGTATCACTCAGGGCACTTTTGGACTTTTGGACTTTGGCATGTCCTAGATCCCTAAATTTATTTATTATACCAGGAAGTCCTTGAGGTTGATGAATTTGAAATAAAGATGTCAGCTTTTGTGTGATCTGACCAATCAGAGGAGACTGGGCTTTTGGGGATGATGAGTTGCAGCTTCTATAACTTTTGTTTTCACAGGAAATCACTGCACATGTAAAGACAAATAGCACTGCAAGCTTATAGTGTAACACGTCTAACCGTAGTTGTGCGTTGTGGGATACTTTGATTTCATTGTATATAAACAAAAGGAAAACCCACAATTCAATCAAATTGGGGGAAAAAATCTGGATGTATTTATAACCCTGTTTTTGTTTCATGCAGGCATCTCCAGCAGCCAACAAAAGACCAACTACTGATGACTGAACATGCAATAGGAAAAGAGGAAATGAACATGAAACAAACTGAAAGCATCACATCTGGAAGTGTTACTGTTGCCAGTGTGGATCAACCAGAGTTGGAACTAAATAGACCAACAGGGGAACAAGACAAGGATTCCACAGAAACCAGTGTCACCCAGTGCCCCTCTGAAGGCGAATTAAAGCCATCACTGCCGCCAGCTGCATCATCGTCCTGCACATCAGATGGAGTTTTAGATCTCTGTGATGAGCCAGTGGGCGACTCGGAGAGCCTTCATGTTCAAGAACAGCTGCTTGTATCTGATGTTCAGCATAATCACGCAACTGGGGAAACCCAAAAGGAGTCTGAAAATGAACTGGACAAGCACATGGTACATTAATGATCTCCACATAATTGAAAAAAATTCTTTTACAAATGTTTGATGAAGAGGAAAATATTTTAGCAGATTTTTACTTCCTCTTTCAAACCAGCTGTCCAACTCTATTTGAAATATAAATACAAATAAAAAAAGCCTCCGCCACCAGTTTTTCTTTTGCCATGTAAAATTTATTATGAAAAAAGTTTGGTTTATTTTGCGTCTTGATTCAAGACCACCGATAGCTTGAATGGTTTTGGCATATTTAGTATTTCCTTGTACTTTAAAATGTTGCTAAATATTTTTGCCAGCACCCAAAGTGTATGCCTTTTATCTTTTAAGGAAGCTCCACTGTGAGCCCAGTTCTGCTCCTCATGTCACCCAGTTGATCTCTGACAACTTCTCATTGGCATAACTTTAAACCACCATCAGACTTGGCCCACAAAACTCTCACTGAGTGATGCAGAATATAGAGTCTTTATTCATATACTAGGTTCTCAGTATTAATTATGCATGCAGTGCCCTTTTAAGTATATGTGCGGAAATAATGTAGTTTTCTTTGAAAGTTGGAACAGTTTGCATTTTAAAAAGAGAATATTTTGGACTTTGTTTTTATTTTTGAGGAATTCTAGATGTCACTGAAATGTTAAAATGGTTTACAGATCATTTTTGACCCATGGCAGGAACGATCTAGCACGTACATTACATGTATTCTTCAGTGTTAATCTGTCAATCCTCAACTTCTCACAGTAATTTTATTTTAGGACTGTTTTCGACCATTATGAACAGTGAATGTACGAAATGTTGATGACAAATGTGATTCCCCAAGAAGCAGGTGCCAACTCAGTTTTGGTGAAATTTACAGCTTGGGAGAGAGTCAAATTAGAATTAGCTGTATAAAAAGCAGTGCAACTTGTAGATTTGACGTCTTAACGGTCTAATGTTACTACTTGTTAAATAAACATGTACATACAGCTACTCAACATGGTTCACTGCTTCTATTAAATCTGCCTTTCAGTTTTTATCTTCCCAATACTTTCTAAACATTTCCTTAACTTTTCATTTAATCAGTACAAGAAAAATCCCCCATATTTTTACACTTGTGTATTTTGTGTGTGATTGTCCAGCTCCATAGCTTTAAAAAAGCTGATTTTCTCTACATCATGTATAGTAGATCAAATTTGTAAATACACAGTCGTTACATAAATGTTTTGAATACATTCCAATAAAAGGTCGTCCTCCGTTATCCTCAGATCCACAAGCTGGGTATGGATCAGTGATTTATTTTTTTCTTCTATTTTATGTAAATAAATCTTTATTTACAAGGATATGGCTATGATTTCCTTGAATGTTTTTCTAAATCAGGTAGTTTTAAAGTTTTTTTTCTTGAATCTGGCCTTCATTTAACTCTGGACAGCTTATGGTGTATTTTGAATGTGTTATCTGCTCTTTAATTTTGCCAATTCAGGGAGGTAATGTGTTTGCTTTGTGCCTAACCAGTGTTCCTATATCAATTACCCACACTGCCTTTAGTTAATGTTGATGTGTGGGTTCTGGGGGGGATTCACTCTATAACAAATTAGAATAAATATATTCAGTGCATTTCAACTTTATTAGTATGGCGCCAATTCATAACAATGTAATCTCAGGGCGCTTCACACACAATCAGTTTAAGCCAATCTGATTGTCATACATTCATATGTACAAGCCAATAAGTAACAAACAGCCTATGTAAGGAAACCAACAGACTGCATCAAATCTAGTCTTCGATCAATCTCCTTCTGAGCAAGCTTCAGGCTCGGTTGGAATCTATTTTGATGAACCTTGCATATAGGCTGCAAGCAATAAAATACCTAAAAATATAATTCAAAATGTATTTTTTTGTGTGCAGACACAAGATTAACTGAGCAAGATCACAAAAAGTACAAAATATATCCGGACATAGTATTTTTTATTTTTTATTTTTATTTTTTATCAGGACACAAAGATGGGATTTTGCATAGACATATGGGAGTTTGAGTTTCCTGGACCAGACGTCACTACCAACGTTCATTTTCATTGGCTGAACTCAGAAACGCGCCGTTCCCAGGACAACAAAACTCCTAACAAGCGATAGTAGAAGCCCGACGCCATAAATTAACTTTTGAAAATTAGTATGTCGACTATTCATCTATATTCTAACAAACCAGTCAAGCCACAGTTTATTTTACACTTAGAAGATTAAAAAGAGTTAATGTAATTTAAGAAGTCGGGAATCGACGGGAAAGGATTAAGAAGATGGTACATTTATGTGATTTAGCATGGCTTTTGCTAACCGAGCAGTTAGCCAACTTAGTGTGTGCAGCGTTGTACTCTCCTCTCATTTTTCTTTCTGGGACAGAGCCGAAACTGGATGGCCAGCCAGCAGCAGAAGGTAATGGCCCAGCGCCGGCTTCAGGAGGAGCACAAACAGGATGAAGCCAGGCGTTTGAGCCGAGAGAGGCAGCTACAGGCCAGCCTGAGGGATCAGGAAAACATCGAGGGCAAGCGGTACCTGCTACAGGTGCAGCAGGAGCTGCAGGACAGACAGAGGAAGAGCGCTTTGGAACAGGTGTCTCTTCTGCTCTTAATGCTAATGTTGGGCTTTAGATAACCTAACACCATAAAGACACCTTTTGCTTAAATAAAGAAGCCAACAGAAGAATCAGCTGATTTAAGAATTAAATATTTCCCTCATGTTTTATTTCTCTGTTCAGAGTAGATAGTTTCTGCCTACGGCTGAGTTCTTCTAATTCTATGAAGGTTGTTGACATTTGGGAATTATGAAATAATAAATTATGTTGTATTTAACTACTTTCCCAAGCTCTGTTTCACACTTTCAATGAAAATGATATGCTTAATCAAATGTAATAGCTTTATTACCTGTACTCTTAATCTGTTACATTAAATATGTCTTTTTTGTGACATGTTTCTAATTGATTAACAGCAACAGTCAGATGACTTCTCAAATCTTTGACAGACGGGAATCCAAGTATAGCTTAAACACCTCGTTACGTAGTCAGTGTATAACTGTATGTTATCTGAGCTTGTATCCATATAAGACAATTTGACTTGCAGGCAGAAGAGGAGAAAATAAACAGAGAAAGGCAGCTTGAACAAGAGGATCGAATGGCAAAGGAACTGGCCCGCATCAACTATGAGAAGCAAAAAGAAGAGAAAATGAAGCAGTACATTAAACAGAACAGGTCTCCACGCAATATTAATTACCCTGACTTATTGGATTTTCTGGGTCAGGTCACGAATTAGATGTTTTGTTAAAAGCTGTCATCTTTTCTGTTTCTGCTGTTCAGCTTGGAGCTTCGAGAACTGGAATCAAAACTGAGGTGTGCGTATTTGAACAAGGAAAGAGTTGCACAGATGGCTGAGCAGGAAGCTATGAAACTTGAAACCTTGGTGAGAGTTACGCTCTTTATTTCAGTTTAAACATTTTCCATCACCCAAACTTTTAGTTGCAAAAACAGAGATTCCGACTTATCCATGAGCTGAAGTGACTTACAAATAGCACTAAAATGGGAGTGCCAGAACAAACAAAAGAGAAAAGTTTAGACTATTAACTTTGTCTGTCTTTTCTGTGACATTAGCGTGAGGAGGCAGCCTACTCTCGTAAGATGAAGGATGAATATGAGCGAGCTGCCAAAGAGCAGCAGAAGCTGGAGCAGAAACATCAAGAGGAAGTGGTTCAGTATCAGAGGGAGCTAGAGCAGCAGCTCATGGAGAAGGAGCGCAAGAGACAAGAAGCATACGAAGAGTTCCTCAAAGAGAAGCTCATGGTGGATGAGATTATCAGGAAGATTTATGAGGAGGATCAGAAGTAAGTTATTCATTAACCCTACATAGAAATGTTCAAAAAATGCAAACATGTTTCTTAGCAATACCGTGACTCATCTGAGACGTCAGAGTTTCATTAACCATTTCATACAGCTGTCATAGTGTTCATTGATTTATTAAAACGTTTATTTGAAAGAGAGAGACAGCTGAAACTGGAGAAGCTCGAAGCCACTCGGCAACACATTGAAGAGTTCAAGAGACAGCAGGCCGAATGGAGACGCATGGAGCAGGAAAGGATGGAAGCTGAGAACAGACGCATCATGGAGTTTGTGAAGCAACAGCAGGACATGGAGGACACCAGAATGACCAAGATTAGAGCAAGGGAACAGGCTAAGGAGCATCTTCAGAAAATGGTTGAGACTTGTTTTTTTTCCATCTACTAGTTTATTTAGTCACTTGGCACAGATAAGTTGTAACTAAACATCTCTTCTGTCTGATCTCTAGCTGTTTGAGAAGATTGAAGAGGAGCGGCAGCGGCGTGAAGCCATAGAGCGAGCCCGTGAGGAGTTTTACTTAGAGGAACAAGCGGAGGCGAACAGACAGAAAGAAATAGTATGGACCATTACTTTATTTTCTTACCAATGATAATAATAATAATAATAATAATAATAATTTTATTATAATTATTATTTATAGTGCACTTTACATTTCAAAGAAATCTCAAAGTGCTACAACCAGTAATAAAATATAAAAAAAGCTTATAAATACATTTTATAGCCTAGAAAAAGAGCTGAAGAATCCAGTCATGGTACGCATTATTGGATGTAGTTAGTCTTACTTTCACTGTTTGGATACATACCCAAGCATCCTAATGAATCTTTGATCTAACAGGAAGAGATGGAGAAGAAGATCAGACAGAGGCTGATGATGCAGCAGAGCTTCCAGCAACAAATGGCTTTTAGAGAGATGCAGAGGCAAGCGGAGAAAGAGGAAGAGGAGGCTTTCAGGAAAATGATGATGGCTAAATTTGCAGAAGATGATCGGATCGAGCAGATGAATAATCAAAAACGACGTATGAAGCAACTGGAGCACAAGCGTGAGGTGGAGAAACTGATTGAGGGCAGAAGACAGAAGCGCGAGGCTGACCTGGTAATAACCACACACCCTATACACATTAACATCAATATGAAGGTAGTACTGATGGGATTTTACTACAATAGTTGTTCTTCTAATACTAAATGTTAGAGTACTAGCAGTAAACATTTTTCCTACAACCTGACTCTTGTAACTGAAAGTATCTTATGTGGCAGTTTGAGTAAATGCAAATACCTACATAGAAAGTAAGACTTATTTAGCATAAGACATGTAATACTTATCAGTGCCATAAGACTTTCTTTGTTTAACCATTTTTCTGTCTCTTTAAGGAACTGGAGGCTAAAGAAAGAGCGATTGAGCAGGAGAGGGAGGCGATGCGTAGAAAGATCATTGAAGAAGAGAGGCAGAAGCTTTTAAAACATCATGCAACCAAACTCTTGGGATACCTTCCTAAGGTCTGAAGCAGTTTGTGAAACACAAATCTTATTCAGCTTCCCGTCATCTGTAGGTACAACTAATGAACTGTTGATACATCTACTTTCAGGGCTTGCTCCGTGAAGATGACCTGCAGCACTTTGATGAAGATTTCAGAAAAAACTTTGAAAAACGTCAGGCTGATATCTTCTCTGATGATGGCTGGGATGGAGAGGACTAAACTTTTCCAGTTTGCCTCTAGATGGCAGCTTAAAGCCACAGGGAATGAGTTGCAGTTTTTACTGACCACTAAATTTTATTTGCCATTTGTATTTTATGGTTCAGGTGTTTTATATTCAGAAATGACAAAAGTTAACAAAATGCATGTTTTTATTTGGAAAATGTCGATTGTACATTCATTAAAATCTGCTGCAAAGACCTAGATATTGAGTCTGATCATGCTTAAGAGACAACAGCTAAATCCTTTGTACAAAGTCCAGATATTTAAAATGTGCAATGAAATTCTGAAATACTTTAAACCAAAACTCTACAGCGCAGAATTATCTTTAAAAAGGAGCAATGCACCTTTTTGTCTTGAGAATCTTTGAATTTATGACTTCCCCCAGTCTAGAGCTTTCAGGAACTCCTCCTCTGTGAAGGACAGCAGCTTGGCAGCTTCAAGGTGCATCTGCACACAAAAGGCTTTGTTCAGATTTGAATTAAAACTTATAATTGCAGTACTGAAAAACAGGCTTGCATAAAGCAACATACCTTTTGTCTTTTGAGAATGTCAATCAACTTCAGTTGTTTCTTGAAACCCACAATGAGTTCTGCTTTCTGTTTCTGAAGAATTCTATTTTCAGCAAGTAGGTTTTCCTTACTCTGCTGTTCCTCATGAATCTTGTCCTTATTGAGAAATGAAAGTTTAAAAAACAAGTGAACAAAAATCAGGCTGCTTTACAACAAATACTCAGTGCTTCAGTACAGTTGATATAGGAAAACTGCAGAGAAAAAAGATTTATTTTGGGCCAAGTATATTGCACTGACCATGTAAATGGGAATATGAATGGAACATACGTGACACAACTAATGTAAACGCTATAATCAGAATATCAATGCTTCTGATTATTGTGTTTAAATAATTGGAACATTACTGTGCATGTAAACATGGCAAGTGAGAGAGGCTGGACAGGAACTGAGGGCAGCTATGCCCACTCACACTCAGTGCTATTGTAAACTTAAGATTCAGATGGCAGAAGAAAATCTGGTGGAACGGAAGTAAATCCACCTTAACTTCCGGCCTTGGTTTGAATCAAGAGCCCTGTTGCGGCCAAGTCAATGGAGCAGCTGGACTGGAGGCAGTGACAGGGTACAAAGTCTGCCAAAGTTACAACCCATCATGGACAACGCCACACATCCTTTGTACTCAGCAACAGACTGTTGTGTCCTTGGTACCCTCAGCTGAAAGGCTTCACATCTCTCTGGAGGGGAGGTTGTGAGGGTGGAGGAGGAGTGGGTGGGGGGGCTTATTAATCAGCGTGAAAGGGGCAAAGGAAAGTTTATCGAGACTTACTGTTATATTACGTCCAGTAAATAATGGGAAACCAGATTCTTTGTCATTCTCAAGTGCTGTTCTTCAACTGTTGAACTACTGCAGTCTTCCAGAGTAACAAACCACTTGCAGTTTTACACCTTTTCGATCTTGCATTGTAACCATCACCTGACCTGTTTTGAAAAATCTAGACCACATTTGTAACCCTTGGTCTGATGTAGTAATTTAACAAAGAGTATGTTTACATATAGTGTTATGCTCTTACCTTGTTCATCTGTTTTGCTTGGTTAAGTTGAGTCTTTAATCTCTCCACCTCTTCCAAAGCTCTGTTCAAGCGAACCTCCACAGTGCCGTGAACAGCCGCCGCTTGTTTTTGAGATCTATTCAGATTATCTATTTCCTGCCCAGACAACAACCAGGAAGTAATCAGGTCTGAGAAGTTTGCAAGAATGTTGGTGATGGTGTCAGGTTTAGGAAATGTTATGAATTATAGAATAAATATATCACTAAAAAGGCCATGTTTCAGTTGTCACTGATATAAACCTTATGTAGAGCAGACACTTGCAGCTGAAGATCATCACATTTTTTGGTCGACTCCTCAACTAATGCTTTGTGCTTTTCAACTTGTGTTTGCTGGATGTTTGTGGTTTTTTGAAGTCTGGCACGATCTTCCTCAAGCTCCTTAACTTTTGCACAAAGTTTAGCATTTTCATCATCCTGCAACATCAACAATATTTATCATGAATGGAAAGTCTCATCATTATTTGGGTTAGCAGCCATCTGTTATACATAATAACCTAAAAACCCATGTTTAAATTACCATTGACTTAAATCACTGTAAACCCAGAAATTTCAGCACTGCAAACATGACAATATCAACTTTACAATAATCCTTACTGAAATAATTATTTTACATTACCTTCTTAAAATATTCACATGACAGCTGATCCAGTTCTTCTTGCATAATTCGCAGTTTTGCCTTAAAAACTCGCATTTGGACATCAGAAACACCTTACAAGAAAAGCTCCATTAACATTAGATATCTTTTAGGATTCTCAAGTAGCAAAATTAGTCATTATACTGAAGTTGTTTTTACAGATCAATTGTAACTTGTACAATTTTTTTTTTATTTTTGTAAGCTTGGTCTACATTAATACCTGTTGATCATTCTCAATAGATTAGTTGGAATTGTTCTTTCTCTTTTGTTTGTTTTAAGTGACATAAACCTTACCTGACACTATATTGTCTTCAGCGTTGGACGGGACATTTTCATGAGCATCAGTATCATTCATCTTCTCTTCCATAATCTGAATTGTCTTTGCCAAGAAACCATCAGCTGTTTCTTTTGCACCTGCATCATCATCCACACCAGACTCTTTTGATTTTCTAAAAACAGCAGGCATAGTGAGAAATTTAGAGTACCCTTTAAAGAATAATAACGGAGATAACCATAATATTGTGAACATATCAAATCAAGCTCACGCAGTTTTACTGTGAAACTTCTTTCCTTGTTTCCCAGCAGATGTTTTTCGTGCCTGTGAAGTCACCTGTTTTTTGACTACCACCTAGGAAAGTTACAGGCAAATAAAAACAACAGACTGTAAGGTAAGACTATAAGGTGTTAAAACAGTTCCCCAATTCATGATGAGCAAAATGTGCACAGGTTCAGACAGGTAATGACATAAAAGCTACATTCTAGACCGATACCTTCACACCAGGATCCTGCACAGTGCATGGTTGAGACTTTGTTATAGTGCAGCTGAAACGATACATAGATAAAAACATACATGTAAAAGAATGGACAGTAGTGTTATATTTTTATTGTGGACTTTTGCAGTACAAATAACAAATTAAACAGAATAAACTAAGAATCATGGCATTCCTAGATATTTATTACCTTGAATCGTCATCATCTTCAACATCTGAGAGCAGGACATTAGATAAGGGCTTTGATAGAACTTCACTGTGTTCCCGCTGAAATTTGATAAATACAGAGACTGGTTTTAGGTAAGTTTACCCATCTAAATCCACCTTAACCTTCTGATCAAATCCCATCAACTAACTCTTTATTACCAATATTCTGCCTCATTAACTTCTCGCTCTCTTTCTTTGGTATAAAAATATGTTCAGTACTTACCATAAGTTGGTCAGCTTGTCTCACCAAATCAGCTGTTTTGGCTTCCAGCTCTGCATTCAGGAGTCTGATAAAAAATAAGATAATGTATAAGATGTATGTATGTATGTATGTATATATTGGTTTGGTACATTATGCTATGATTGAAAATCTACACAACCGTTATGTTGTAAGTTCGATGAAACTTCAACTGAAGAGTCCAACAATGAATATTGTTGGAGAAATATTTGTCCTGGGTAAGAAATGTTGATCGTTTCTAAATTTAACACACAAAAAACGATTTAAAGATATGACAACAGACAGCATTACTTGTACTTCTCTTCCTTTGCAAAAAGATCATCTGTGAGCTTCTTTGTTGGATCAGGGGCAGATGTCTCTGAAGATGTTAATTCGGCGGTCTTGGACCTCTCAGCCTTACTGGTAGAGGATGGCCGTCTCTTGTTCTACAATATCAATAACACAGGAGAGTGGAATTTATTATATGAAAGGGAAATTTCATAATGTGAATTGTTTCAGTCACACCTATTTCAGCACATCACAGCATTTTGTAAAACTTGTTTATTATATACACAAGTTTATTATATACCCCAATATATATATATATATATATATATATATATATATATATTGATGCGCTTCAAATCTGTAAATTCTTGTTGGAGTATTAATACCAAAATCATTTTTTAAAAGTGCGAAAGGGGTAACAAAATATTTTTCTTCAGAAAAGAAACTAAACCAAAACCTAATATTCAGTTAAAATATCAGTTAAATACTGGCTCATTTGTTTGAATGATTAAAAAAAGCACATATTTGAGAGAAGTTGGATATAACGATAAGAAACGAGTTTCTTTTTTCACCCAACCATCGTGTAAGCGGAAGAAGATCCGTTTGTGGGAGAAGTTGAAAGACTTCGTCCATTGACATGGAAGGGATTAAAATTTAGTTGGAAACTTTAAATCAATCATATCTGAACATATAAAACACGAATAAGAAAAGTAAAACCGCTACACACTTGTGAAATGATGGACGTAACCTTCCTTCCACAACTTCGCTCAGCCATTGTAAAACATCGAGAAGCGATCATACAGGAGGCAACACACTGTCGGTTGCATAGCAACGACGGACCATTCAGTACGGCAGCCCCTCACAGACAATTTCAAACGATTTGCTTTTAAAGGAAAAGAGTTTGTCACAAGGATACATTCTTATATATTCTTATTAACTTGATATATTTCAAAATACAAATTTTACAGAATAAAAGCTTATTTCACTTGAAATGCAACAGTTTGTTGTCAACTAGAAATTTTTTTCACACTCAAACCACATATTTATATACATATATATTTAAAACTGTATTTGTATTTAAAGCAGTTGCATTATTTACCAAATAACAAAATACCTTTGGAGTGATGTGTTGAAACCACAGCAAAGTCAATACTTCAAATCAGCAGTCTCAGTGGCTTTTGCTTGCATCTTGTTTTTGATGCTGGAACCCCCCAGTGCGCATGCGTCCACTCCAGCAGCTACTACTCACAGTGCACATGCAGAGAAATCCCACAACGTGCTGAGCAGACCACACCGGAGGGAGAAGCTAGTTGTTTTACAGCTGTCAGCTTAATGTTTACAGCCGCTCTGATCTATATTCATGCATTGCACCGTGTTTGACAGCGGCTCCTAGTCCGGTTGTACATCCTCCTAACTGATCGAGAGTCTGGACTTGAGGCGAGCGATGTCGAAGGAGGACCGGGTGGCAACAACAACAACAACAACAGGGCGTGTTGCTGTCCCGTTAGCATCGCAACGTCCTCCGGTGCATGTTGTTTAACCCTGCCGTGCGACTACACCCGTCCACGCCCTCGTGCGGTCTAGTCCAGTCCAGTCCCTGTCCGAAGTCCAGCGTGATGGCCGACGAGGACCCCCAGGTGACAGACCGTGGGGCGGGGAGCGTACCCGGCCTTCTCCCCGGGCTGCAGGGTGCCGAGGCCAGCGCGCTGCAGCTCAGGATCAAGAACTCCATCTGGTGAGATGTTCAGATGCTGCTGATGTGCATGATTTCATGTTGACAGTTTTTTTTTTTTTTTTTTTTTAACTTTAAATCAGTTGGAGATTATTTCATAATCCATTTTACCTTTCACAATGTGAGAAGTGAAATGAATGGTCAATTATAATAGGATAATTTGAGGGTGCACAATCTTATATGTATATAAATTGGCATTGATGATAAAAAAAGATGGATAAAACATTAAATTATGCGCATAATTCAAAGTAACGTTTTAAAAACCATTTTTGATGGATTATAATGATGAAGGGATACTTACATTCAAATCAGGGTCCTTTAAACATTACATTTAATTCACATCATGTTCTTTTGCTGAGTTGCACAGCTATGCTACAGTTTTCTGCTCTGTTTCAAAATCCAGCTTTGTTTTTCAATATTTTATTAATGTAATAATATTAGCAGATGACAAGCATGATATCTTTATGATATATCTTTACTATAAATTGTTTAAGCCTATTATTCTTGTTTTATAACTGAACAGTATATGATGACTAATACATAATATATATTTATTACCTAAATGATAAATTGCAAGCAGTATTGTAATGCTTTGGCTGGTAATATGGGATCTGATCTGAAGTTAGATCAGTTTCATATTTCCTATTGTAAATAAATTACTAATCTAATCTTGTTGTTGTTTTTATGCTATTTTAATGTTTACTGATCTTTCTTGTGAACCTTATTTCTGTTTATACTCTGTTAAGCGCTATATATCAGCGGCTGCGGTGTTTAAAGCGCTATATAAATAAAGTTGACTTGACTTGACTTGAAATGACTGCCAAAAATAACTAAGGAAAAGGCTATTTTTTCAAAAATGTCATCAAGAAAATGAGGTTTTAAATAAAGAAGTATCTGAAATCATGAGCTAGAGTACTCATTTGTTCCACCACTGCCATTATAAGGTACAAATATTCGCCATTCCTCTGGCTTTGTAACACCAATGTTGGAGTAACTACACTACAGTTGTGTAGTGTGTGAATAAATGTATAGGACAGTTTGGATGTCAGCTACTTATAAAGGATTGTAAGCCAAATCGAAAAACGAGTGTGTACGTAGTACATTGGAAATATGAACAATTTAAAGTGTAAGCCGGGTCTGTAAGATGAGACATTATAAACAAACAAAAAAACGAAACCCTTTAAAAGAATTTGTATATTAGTATAACTTTTGTTGGAGTTTAATATGCACAAATATAAGGCAAGACACATGAAGCAGGCTATTTGGGTTTTTAACATCAGTAGGCAACATTTCATCACACAGTTTAATGGACTGCAAGAGACAGAGAGGGAATAAACTTCAACCATTATCTGTTTTAATATAAGTAACTGCCCCATTTCCTCCGGTATCCACCCAGACTTTCTTCTCTATAGATGAAGGGTGTGAGTAAGCTGTTCCTCTTGATGCACTCTCAGAGAGCCCTTGCTTTTTTTAAGGGTAAGCTGTTGACAGTGATGGAATCTAATTTCATGTTTGCCACAGGAAGAAAGTATAGTTTTAGCTGGCTATAGATTTAGCTAAGATACAAATGTTTATGTGGGATGTTTTCCTGTTAAACCATAATTTTTTATTTACGCATTCAACTTTTCAGCACTTCTCATGACACTAAAAGAGCTACAGAATGAAAATGGCACAACAGTTTGAATTGTTGTTGATTCAAAGACCAACATTAACCACACACTGTCTTTCTGCCCACAAAGTTTTGTTTTGTCTTTCAAGGGGCATTTTGATGCAGGTGGAAATTATTCACATGCATGGCAGTGCTTAATCTTTTTCAGATTCTGTTTTTCAGCATTATTGTCTCACAGAATAAAAAGCAATATTGTTTACATTTATGGGAATTTTTATTATCAAAAAATAATCAAATCGTTATTTTATTTGCATTAACAGTAAACCAGGCACAGCCACATATATTTTACTGCCATGTGTGGCTTTTCACAATACATCTGGAATACTGACTCAAATACTTTTGCAAAAGTGATATACAATAAAGCAAAACCCAATTTTAGTATTACAGAGATCTGTGCTTAGAATTAACTGTGCCGGATAAAGAACGGATTGTCACAAACTGCATGTGTGAAAGTGAAGTTGCTGCATGGTTCATGTAAAAAGAAATCATTTTCTGCCTTTAACTACAATAGTGTGCAACGTTGGTGTTTGCTGTAGTTCAAGGCTACGCTCTGACCTTTTATTTCTGACTAAACCCAAGAGCTATCATTTAAATATCAAGCAGTCATAAAATGCCAAAAGGCTCAGTGACCAGAACAGGTCAGAGCTCAAATGTCTGCAGGAAATACCACATGTCGCGGTGCACATGCCACTTTATCAATAGCATGTCAAGAAATTGATTGATTGTTTGTTAACTCTTTAAGAAGATTAGGACATAAAAAATGTAACTAGGTAAACTTCTCTCAGAGATGTCCTGTTAGCTGTATGACAGTTTTAAATGGGGTCAACAAGTTCATTTGCAGCCTTTCTTCATGTGAAGTGTTAGTATTCAGTGTCACAGCGCTTAACGGCTGCAGTTTATTAGATCACAGCATGAACTACACATTCATTCACCCGTCGTTTGATTTGGACAATTTGTTGCGTCAGTTCTTTATTTTCTGATCTAAATCCTTGCAAAAAGTTACATCACGTTTCATTTAGTCTACCTGCCAATTCTGCCTCACAAACAGCTTAATGACAAGCTTTCAGCGCTGGGAAATCCTCGGCCCCCTGGTAACAGCGAATTAAAGTGAACCGTTCTTGTCATGGCTTAGAGCGTCTCCTAATTCTGACCTACCCAGAGTCGTCAGGTAAGAGTCTTTAAATGCGACCTACCTTCTGTCTCACAGTCAACAACAGCCTGACATGTCAGTGGATTACAGATGAAACCCGCAGAAGTTATTCATTCATTTGCATTAACTTCATTTGAAGTGAAAGCGTGTAACGTATACTGTACAGATGATGAAAAGCATAACAGAAAAAACATTCAGCAACACTTATAAAGTTTGTTGCCTTTCTTATTAAGTTATTTAGTGCACAGAAAGGATGAAAGTCCATTACTTTTCATCAGATTCCTCTTTTGAAATTTGAATACAAATGGGATAAAGCAGACGCACGCACTAAATTTCATGTTCCCTAACTGATGGAAAATATGTCCCAAACAATGTATGCACAGACCCTGTCTTTCTTCTACTACACATGACAACATGCGGTCCTGCTGGTGGGATACATGACCTGTGAGATGCTGAAGGGAGGGTCATCTCATACCAAACATTCCTCTGCTTTATAAATAAATACTCTTAAGACACAAGGGCTCATGTTACACCAGCTTCATACTAATTTATACTTTGTCTCTATTTTGCAGCAAATCTGTTCAATCAAAAGTGGAAAACATTCTGGTGAGTAAACTTGACACGTGTTTGATTTATTAATTACAAGTTTAATAGAATATCTCCTATTTTATTCTTTTTAAATGCCCTCAATGAATGATAAGAGGATCCATTATGCTGAGCTGGTTAATCTTGGGTGGTAGTGAATCAGACGTTAGGGTCAATATCTAGCTGTTGGAAGGTTGCTCTCTTGATACCCTCAATTTGGACAACATAATGAAGACTTTCAGCAGTGATGGTTGATGACACAACGACAGTGTTGCAAACATAGCAATTCTCTACTTTTCACATCGGATTATATGCCAGTTCTCCCAAATACGTCAATATATAGTTATTAATTATCTGGGTTGCTGTGTCCAAGAGATTGTGAGAGAATTATTGTTAATATGAGACACCTTTTACATGTTCAGATTGAATTATTAGTCTATTTGTATCTTAAGTGATCATAAATGCATTGCACATGATTATCAGTAAATGATCAGAGTCTGCATTCTTAATTATAACATCATAAATGTGTATCATTCATAAAGTGTTGTAGCACGTGGGTGTCTGAATACTGGAAACTATGTCATCAGATTGACTGGATGAACTCTGCATATGTGAAAGAGTTGCAGTTCAATGGAAGTTGAGACTGTGTGTGTAGGAACTGCTCAATAAAAAGCTGGCTATGTGCTAATAATCTGTTATTCTATAAACTCCATTTAACCTTTTTTGGCTTGTTTTGCAATGAAAATCAATGATACGACTTTCAGATATATTCAGCTGTGTGTTGATTTTCCAATCAGAAAGTGTCATAAGTTGTATATATATTGACATGGTTGTAGAGAGTAATGCATTGGTGTTTTTTCATCACATGCTACACTTTTTGGACATTTTCCACTGTAATAAGTACCAGGTGACTGGTCCTATACATTTGGTGCACCTTTAGCTCAGGTTCAAAGTGATTTAATCAGATGCTGTACAGGAGAGTTGTCCTGCTCCGTTCTTGAGGGCCACGCTCCTCCAGGTCCTCAATGTTTCCCTGCTCCAACATGCCTGTTTTAAATCATCAGCTGTTCGTAACTTCGTAACGCCGAAATTTCAGAAGCCATTTAATTTGAGTCAGGTGTAGGGAATAGGGATGGGCATAATTAATCGTTGATCCATTGATTGTGCGTCTGGAATTTCATCGATGACATTATTTTTTCCATCAATAAAACTAATGCTTCTTTAGACTGGTGCTGAAGTTTTATTTAAGCACATACTTTCTTTTTTTTTTTTTTTTTTTTTTTTTTT
>JAVQJG010071898.1:0-29470 GCA_036024015.1 Craterocephalus amniculus | reverse complement strand
ACGGAAAGACCTCTCTCACTCACTGCTCGCTCCTTTTCTCCAGGATGAAATAAAATAGAAAACACATTATCAGACCGATGACCAGGTTCTCTGCAGCCCCGCCGTGAGCCGCCCAGAGTCCGACGTCCATAATTGCAAAACAAGAAGTTATACCTACATCCACTAGTTTAGGGCACTTTTATGGCACTTGATCAAGTTAAGATAAAACCCTGCCGACTGCTGTGGCCTGAGTCCACGGAGGGGCTGCAGGCTCGTACGGAGCATCCAGCAGAGACGTTCATACCGCGGCTTTTTCATAAATCCACAATAGGACCGCTAACTCAAACCACATGTTTCTTTTGTTTTTCTTTAATCTAAATAACAACTGCACTGAGTAAGTGTATCAGGTTGCTCAACTTGATGGGCAAAGAGCTGCATTTAGCTCTTGTCACTGCCCCCGTCCCAGAAAAATCACTCAGAAAGCATGTTCGTGAATTTCCCTCAAAATTGGCACGACGACGTCCAGACAAACAATGTCAAACTTTGTTAGTTCTCCCTGGTGGATGTGTGCCCCATCGGCCGCCTGCATATGGTTACCAGGCATAACTGCTGCCTATAAATTCCAGCCGGTTAAAAAAAGAGAACGTTTTACCCTGGAGACACCTGTTTTTCTAAACATCCAGTTTGTTTGTATAAACTTAATCAGACTGCACGACTGATGGGTTGTTTACGCTAATATCAGTGACGGTCTAATAAAAGATTATTTCTGCTGCTGGATCTCATTTATAATGCTGTCTATGTGGAGCTGGGATAGGGACAAAAGTTTATTAACTTTTTGTTCAAATCACATCTACACATGCGGGTTAATTCTGCAAAAGTCAGAGTCAAAAACGAGACTCTTCCCCCATTTTTCCTGTGTCAGACTTTAAAATTGTAAAATAGATCAAATATTCTTTCTGTAGATGGGATAATGCAACAAGGGATTCTGAAACGTTTTTTGATCCATACACTGACTCTGTGCTGGCCATGGTCAGTTCTCTCTCCATGATTGGTTAGTTAGGGATTAGAGAACTTGCAGAATAAATCCGTACTTTTAGATTTGTAACTGTACTTGCACAAATATGGTGACAGAAAATACAGAATTTTGTCCCTAGTGTAGCTCCACAGGTTTGTGTTTTAAAACTAGGATCCTGTAACTCTGTCCATCTCATAACAGTCAGGTCAGCGTAGCCAAACGTGGTCCTTTCCTATCCTTTACATTCTGAAACCTTCTTTAATCATAAAGGGAATTTTAAAAATGTGCAGCAATCCTCCAACAAGCATCACTTTTCATCATCTTCAACTGTTGATTTTTCTTTTTATAAACTTGTGGTCTTTAAACTCCAACCAATTAAAACTCATCTTGAATCAAAAGATTTCCTTTACCCCTGAACAATCATTTGTTTTCATTGGGATAGGGACCATATTATATTATACAACGCAAATACGTAGAGATATGTAATATATACAGCCATGTAGACACGTTTACAGTGTTTTCATTAGAGAAGCGGCCTCAGCGCGTGGATCGTGTGCCTCTGTAACAAGTAGCATGTTGAGAGGAGATTTTCAGCGAGGAAATCAGACGCCATGCCACAGGATATTACTCAGTCTTTCTCCCCAATCCTAGTGTGCCAAGGAGTCTTCTCTGCTTCATATTAGTCCAAGGTTCATGTAAGCCTCCACTGACACAGCTCTGCCCTTGCTAACCTCCCAGCAGCAGGTTGGAGGGAGCTTTGGAGACAAGCATGGTGATATAAGCAGGATTCTGTCTTGTGAGGGAGATAACCCGTCATTCTGAAACGACACGAACGTCCGTACAGCTACGTGATTTACAGCTTATTCATGTGCTGTTGGAGGGTTTCCGTGATATGACACCGGGCAGATGCAGATGAATGATGCACTTTGTGCCTCCAGGGATTCAAAACCTAAAAAAGAAGAAATCCTGCACTTTAGTGTACCTTCGCATTCTCCAGGAACGGACAAAGGGCCCAGGCAGCGCTGGACTGAACATCTGCACTGGGGTTTTTCAGCAGTGACCACACCAGCCGCACTCCATCAAGCTGCTTGATTATCCTGGAGAAAGGAAGAGAAAAAAGGACGCGTGAGAGGAAGAGATCTGGATGCATCAGCCTGCAGCAGGCCTGTTTAACCAATTCCATTCAAGTTGCCATAAGTAATAACAGAATATGATTAATTGCAAATCCTTATCAATGAACATTCAATTGAAAACACCACAAAGACAAAGACATTTAAACTGATAAACTGTCAGTAGACAGGAATTTCTCTGTTCCTTCTCTGATGTTATGTAATGCATGTAGGCATCTAAGTAGAAAGATGGAGGATAATTCCTCCCATTTATACCACAGTCTAAGAACTGTAATGCTAACTTAAGTACTTTTTTTAATATATATGCGCATGAAGTTCAGCAAGTTAAATCATTGTTATATATCCCTCTGGCCTGAGAGTCACCATAGCAACAAGTTAATCTTTAGTTAGGTTCAGATCAGCTGGCTTTTGACAGGTGAAAGAGAGAAACATGCTGTACAGTAGCATGGATTCTATGGACAACGCTTCAACAATCAGGATCAGCGGGTTCTGATCGCTGATGCAGCAGAGGTGAACATGACCCCGTCCCAGCTTTACTGCAACCTTAAAAGTTAAAATGAGAAACTTTGAAGAAAAAAACAATAAAGTTCATCATTTTGACTGTGTAATATTGTTTTCATAGTGTATTCAAGGGAATATATATTTAATGGATTTTAGGTTTTACAAAATGTCCCGGCTTTATTATTGGTTTGTACGATCATACAGGATTAGGCGATACATGAGTTTCAGGTCCTGCTGCTCGGTTCCTCTCTGAAACCCACCCACAGTCTGCTCACTCACATCATCCTCGCTGGAAAAGCTCAGCAGGCCTGAGGCCAGAGGTTAACTCGCATACATCTGTGCATAGTGCTTCATACATGCATTTATAAATAGACACTGAGACAACTTTGCGCTTCATGTTGGTGCCTTGTTTTTAAACCGGAGCCAGAAAAAGGACTGCCTTCCAAATCAAACACAGGCAGAGACAGGTCGCTCTATATTCCATCAACTCTGAGTGAAGTTTACTTAAGCGTGAGCTTTATTTCATGTCATATACATGACTGTTTTCAAAACGGCAGTCAAGCTCTGAGAAGTCAGAGAATTACGCCACAGTGCACCCGTTGTCTGGTATAAATAACATGTAACGTGTTCCCCATGTGTGCTTCCACCAACAAGGCCGACATTGAATGCTGTCATAATTACTAAAACACTCCCTAATCACAGTATCTCCGTGACTGGCAATGAGCGAACTCTCATCAGGGACGTCCCCTGCGCCATCTGTCTTCCGTTTGCACATAAATCAGTCTGGAGGGATCATAACATCAGATTCCAGTCTGCGGGGCCTCTTAAATCCCCACCGAAAAACAAAAGTCAAGCGTCATATCGGCCGCCAAAACAGCTCCGTCTTCCCATGAAGCAGGTATGAAACAGATTAACAATGAAGTTGCAGCTGACAGTGATGGATTAGAGGAGGAGACCACAAACCTTGGAGGCATAAAAAAACCTGTGTTCACTCTTGTAGCTACACAGGATTCATGGGAGGAAGTGCGACGTCACTGACCGCGCTGTCTGCTGGGCGGGAATGAAAACAAACACATCGGGGAGAACGTGATCGGCGTTAGCTCTGGGCTGGGAGGAGATATGCTTGATAATGAGGGAACAAACTTCTTAAAACAGAAGATATGATGGTTGATTTCAGGAGGGAAGTGTAATCAAAGGTCAGACCGCTGAGATAGAGCAGCGATAAAAACGTGACCTATGACCTGTAACGTTTGACCGAAGCGTGACTCTTTCGTCCTGCTTTCATCGGATCCCTTCCATCCCGTTCTTTAGTGCGTGTGTAAAGGCACAAGGTTGTTTATTGTGGTTAATTATTGTGTATCGTACAGATTTTATAGCAGCTACTCCTGCTGCCTCCTCCAGCCAATCAATGCCTGGTATCGGCCTATAAGAGTGGCCTTATTTTTGGCTTTATTTCTTGCGACTACATCAGGTTTGCATTGTGCAAAGCTTCCCCTTTTGATATTTCTCAACTTTTTCAGTGATTATCATGAATCTTAGAAGAGAAATGGGGAAATAAACCTGCCTGAACCGTCTATCAGTTGGTTTAGGTATGTTACACCAGAAGAAAGTGTTTATCCTGTTGCTGTATCAAATTTGGACCATTTCAATATCGTAACATTATAATTAACTTTTATAAACCATTTATTTATATTATTCTTGTTCAAAAGAAAATAGAAAATGTAGAGAAAAAGCAGAGGAGATGTAGGTTTGTACCCTTTGATTTGTATTTTTGCATTTCTAGATGAGGTGTTCTGATTTAATGTTGGCCTTGGCTCTCCCTGATGCTTTTGCACCTTTCTGTGTTCAGGCTGACTTGCTGGTAAACTAAAGGCTGCCACCTCCAGCGATGTGTTTCTCCTTTTCCCCTCACACCTGCCTAACAGACAACAGCATCGGCGGCTTATCTGGGAGTTTTTTTATTTGTTTGCTTCTTTCTCTAGATGATGCACTGTATAAAGGGAGTCCTGGTTTTGTTTTTGATGTATTTTCCACATGATTATAAGGTGCAACTATGGCAACTAGTGTTTGTGTTTTGTGTTGCATTTGTTTGAGTCTATGTTAAATGAATGAATATATGACTGTAAATAAACCTGAATCTGATTGTGGATCACATGACTAAAGATTCTTCTGGTGAAATTGAGTCATGTGAACTGACAGGCCTGTTGCAGATAATTATGTGGTATCCTTCACTCATCATCATATGTGTGAACTTGCTGTACATCATCGGCCTCTGGTAATCTGAAAAACAGCTTTGGCGGAGTTGGGCTGGAGAAGGAAATGATTAAATGTGAGTTATGTTAATTGCTCAGCAAACTACTGAAGCCCTACGTGTCTGAAAATAAGCTACAACTGGAAAATATAGAGAAACGCTCTTTGTTAACGTGTGAAGGATGACAGATTACAAGATGTGGCCTGAAGGCGCACACATGAGAAAACACAGAAAACATGATGGAGTGATGCAATGCACCTCTGTTTACCACTGTTACTGCCTTTGTTTTGACATGCTTCCATTTTTATTGAGCCCTCTTGGTTTTTTTTCTCTCCAAACAAACAGGCTCGTACGACGGCGTTAGCAGCTAACTAGCGACGTAAACACAGACGTTCAGCTATTTTTCTGTCCCGTGCTAATTAAGAAGGGGCTTGTAGTCTGTAACAGGCTTGTAAAAGCAAATGAGGCACAGATGGAAGCTGCAACATGATGTACAGAAATGAGGGTGAGGTTAAATGAGCGCAGGGAAAAGAAAAAAAGACAGCACTGGACTCGGGTTCAGTGTGTTTTTCCAGCCGTGTAGTCTTGGAAAGGGCAGGGCTTTAGGTATGTTAGGCTGACCGGCTCAGTGACCGCAAGCCTATAGTAAAACACTGGGAATTAAACCACAACCATATTTAACGCAGCAGGTACAATAAACAAAGCTTTTAAAATCTGTCATTAAGCTGAGGATGAAAGGGAAACCTACCTGCATGCTTGCTGATTAAAAAGACATGAATTTCTTCAGGCATCAGCCTCTGACAGCTAAATCATACTGTTTAGAGCCTCCAGTTGGAGGAGAAACATGTGACATCAATGAACGACCAGGAACATGTTGGGAGATCTCAAACTGTCTAAGAAATGCTTCTCATGATGCTGCTGGCTTTTACAAACCGTCGTGAAAAGGCTTGAACTTGTTACTGGGATTAATGGAACTCATCAAAGGTCATCTCTGACAGATTCCAGTTTGTTCATGTCATAAAAAAACTTCTTTCCAAACCAGAGTAAGTCACGGAGTTCCCCAGGGGTCTGTGTTGGAGCGATGCTCCTCATGTTGTACATGCTTCCATTAGATCATGTCATCATTATTCAATCTTGTTCTTATTTTCAAAAGAAATTTGAACTTTTTTTTTCCTTTTCATTTTAACTTGTCTTCTGCGACATCATATCAGCAGTGTGATGCTCTGGGTGCCGTGTTGTGTTCTAATGTAAATGCTTCATTTTCAGCAGGTTCTACTATTTTCTTGATGTGCAGTTTTTGGGGGAAAATATGGTGTCTGATTACAAAAAAGCTAACTAAAAATCACATAAATCATTAATGTATAAAAAAAACATTGCAGATTAAATTAAATCTGCACACAAAAAAACTGGCTACCAGTCCTACAGTGGGGAACCTTAGAGCTAATCTGGACCAGGATCTGTCGGTTGAGTCACACCTTCCTCCACCTACACGAGTTGCATCCTGTCTCAGGGTTATGAAGAAAAACTAATCCATGGATTTGTTCCTGATCTGAAAAGCCTAGAAAGTTTCACATCTCTCGTATAAAAATGCTCAGTGACCAAGCTATTTCACATCAAAAGGACCTCGTAGCTCCACAGGACTTCACTCCCAGACTGCAACTGTGTCTGTTAAAGTGGCTTCAGAAGCTAAAGAACGGCTTAAAGAGGAAACTTACACCATGTTGTCCTTGTCTGTGGCGCACGCACCGAGAGCCTTGGTGACATTGACGAGCAGCGCCTGGTTAAAGGACAGGGAGGGTGCCCGTTAGCTGGCATCACAGCAGGTCTGACATGAAAACATGAGCTTCTACACACCTGGTTAGTTCCAATGAGCAGATTAACTAGCGGCTTGATGCCGCCACATGAGCGGATGGTGGCCTTGTTCTCACGTATCTGAGCGAATTCTCCCAGAGCTCCCACCACGTTGACCAGCACCTCTTCGGGCTGGTCGGTCAAGAGACGGACCAGCGTTTCCAAGGCTCTGTGCTTCTGGAAGCTTTGGGTGAACAGGAGGAGAAGATCAGTTCAAACCGTGGTTTTGTATCAGGCATGTAAGCAGATCAATGGACAACGGTCACAAGCAGCCGCACATAAAACCACGATCGTTACTCTAAAAAGATAAAAACCACCATCGGGGTCGAGATGATCCAGGTTGGAGAGCAACAACCCAAAGTTAGAAGTAAAACCCAGTTGTGCTCTGTGTAAAATGGAAATAAACCAAAATGTGATGACTTGAAAATCTCATATATTGATATTCTTTTTACAGCATAATACTGCCATCAAATTCATGATGAGCCAATATTTTTTCATAGAATACTTACCAAATTTGTCTTTCAAGTTTTCATGAACAAACTGTGTTTGTTATGAAGTTGTAGAAAACATCTGGCATCAGCGACACGTGTAGCATCAGGCTGTCTGGTTTCACCAGTTTTGATCATACAGTTGTTTTAATCTTTTGTACCTTTGTCTCCTCCCACCTCTGTTCACCCTCCACTTTTCTGTGTTTTCCCTGACAGGTCCAACATTTCATTCAGCAACCACTAAATTTTAAAAGGAACTAATAATAGACAGCCTTTGTGCCTCGATCAGTACCTTTGTGGACTTTTCGGAACCTTTCTGTATTGATCGCTATCTTTGTGTACTGATCCATTTAAATATTCTGGGTAATGTCATAGACCCATTTTAGGGCAGAATCGTCCATCTATCTGATCTAAACCTAAACTTTAAATTCATGTTGGAGATGGGGAGTAAAATGTTTCTGCTTTGCAGGCGATTTATGTAATTTAGTAAGAAATAGACGAGTTAATATCATTAATACTCTCCAGTACTTGGTTTTATATCCTGACGGGGAAGTCAAACCTCTTGTTTTGGCTGCTGGAAGGTGAATTTAACCCAGCACCGATTGCACAGTGATAGAATCCCCCATTACAAAACAGCTCATGAACTTTATCATCTACAGTCCAAAAGCTCCGTAGAAATGGGCCACTGGTGAAGGATAGGATGTGATGTTGTCTATCAACTACTGGCTGATCATGGCCTTATTCACTAGCTATGTCTGTAAAGTGTCTGATGGAGCTCTTTCATCACATGCACCGTATGCTAATGTAGTCATAATGTGCTTCACAGTTTACTGGGTATATTCTGCATCCAGCTTGCGTGCAGAGATTCTCCCTCACAGATATTCAGACATCAGGAAACTTTGGAAAAACGAGTAAAATACATCTGGGCAACCAATATAAACAGAATGACAGTAGCTAAACCATAACTCCCAGTTAATTTGGAAATTCTAAGCATCTATGACAGTTCTGATCCCCATTTCAGTTCAATCAAAAATGAGTGATTGAAATTGAGTAGCATCGATAGAAACAGGATTTAGCGTCACTTGTAAAATAATGACTTCCATAGAGCCACACCTTTCATTAGATAATCACTTCATTATCATTAGCTTTTAGAGTGAGAGGTAGAGAAACCGTTGCCCTCGGCAGCTCAGCCACTGCAGGCGCTTTTCCCACGGCTCTTCAGAGTCGGCCCTCGCATTTACTTTGCAGAACCAAAGCTTTGCTGTGGTTTGGAAACTCTTCCTCCCTCTTTAGCTGTGATTTCGCCTTGTTTGCGTACGCTATAGAGAGGTAAACTATAGTAAACATTCAAAAGGGATATACTGCGGTCGCAAAAAAAACCTCAACAAACCTCTGATGTACAGTTAAGCTCTACGGCTGTTTTTATTCACAGTTACGGTTGCTGGCATCGCGGCCCGTAGGCTATTGTAGATGGCCAAGGTCACTGGGTTTTGGTCAGGGTCCACCAACAGACGAGTGAAAACACTGCTAATGAACGCAGGAGCTGCCAAAAGTTAACTCCAGTCAATTTTCACCGTACTGAAAAACAATGGTTTTCCTGCACCGTCCCCGAAGTGTCGACTGCACTTGACTACAGTAGAATTATCTTGTAGTCACAGACGTAAATTTTGATAAATGAACACCGTGTCGTGACTATTTTTATTACGTCAAGCCAAAATGGGGTAATTACGTGATGGCCAAAAGCTGCCTGAAGCAAAGCGAGGCATGTCTTAGGCTCCAGAAAGCACAGCCGAGCCACAGTGGATGATATCGTTGCTTCTGTAAAACTCATAACGTCATGTTTTTATGCAACTTGTTTTTTTTTTTGCAGGCCTAAATAAAAACAAGGGAAGAAACGGTCATTAATTAAATCAGAAATTTAACAAACAGAAAGGAAATAGCAGCACTTTGAATGACTTTGGTGAAGATAGAACCATCATGAGGTGTGGAGAAGTATCATTTAGAGGGGCAATTTTGGTCTGCTCATCATAGGGCTGGAAAAGAGGTAAGATGGAGGGGTAGCCAGTATTTGGAAGCAAACCCCACAATCTTGACCCCGAGCGTTACTGCACTGGCAAATACAGCCCGGGACTTCGCAGTCACCGCTTTCCATTGCAAAGTTATTCCCTCGGCCTTTTGTTCAAACTTTTTACAGCATTTTTGTGTGTCCATAACACCTCGGTACACAGGCTCAAAGGGCCACATGTGGATGCGCCCATAAATCTGCTCAGCATAATGTTTCACTGTATGAGCCGGCAGGAAAAACACCAGCCTATGACAATGTGGTTTTTAGACAAACACACTAATGTTATGAGTGTAATTATATTTCAGAGCATCAATCATTTCTCATTTGGATGCATCATTAATCAGTAAAATGGCTAACATATGCTGCTACTTGTCTTGAGTGGAGGTCCCACCAACCTATACTGTCCAGACCACACAGATCATTACTCACATAAATACCAAGTAATCCTCTTGTTGCACTAGGACCTGTTTCGCTTGACCGTGAATTTAATGAAAGAATGAAGAAAGAAAAAAAATGTATCCCGACATGATTTTCATTTCTCTGCGCCGCTCAGCCTGTGATTGCTTCTGAAAAGAGCGTGTGCCCCTGTTACCATTAGTAGCCTTTCCTTTCTGACAGTAATGGCTCGGTCTGTTCATTCCAAGCTGCTGCCTGACCCAGACGTTTTAAGTGATTCAAATAAGGCCGAAAAAGTGTGGAGGGGAAAAAAAGAAGAGAAAAAGATCACTTACACTTTAAAGTGGCCATTAAAAACATTTGCAGTGCATCATGCTGGTTTCCTTGTGAGGACGATGCCAATTTTACTATTATTCATTTAAAAGAGAGAAGTAAGATATAAAACAGGAAGGAAATTATAGAGTACTAACAATTAGGGCTGGATGATATGAGCCAAATTTCATATCTCAATAACTCAAACTTAATCATGATATACAATTAACATTTCAATATAACATTTTTTGGTCAAACAGATGGTTCAGATGTACTATTATTAAGGATCAGAAGCCAATTTTGCATTCAAATCTTTAACTGAAATTAAAGTAGATTATTAGAATAATATGAATACTTCTCAATGACCATAACAAAAATACACCTCTGCAAAAACCTATAAGAGATAAATTATACTGAAAACAACTAACTCAATATAAAAGATATTCCATTATTCTATATCTTGTATGATAAAGTCTAGATATATTTGAAAATCTCAATATATTGCCCAGCCCTACTAACAATATTCAGTTTAGTGTTTTCTAGTGTTTAAACATCACCTACCACTGAATATGACTTCATGGGAATAAAAGGATCATAACAGTCATTTCTGTTAGTGTTACTATCTGAAGAAGCAACAGGACGATGTGATGGACACCGTGTTCATGAAACCTTTAACAAACAAGCCAAGATGAGCAAAGTTCCAAACAATCAACACAAGCAAAATTTACGCTTTACGATTTTAATTGTCTTGTTATGAAATATGAAACCGATTTTGTAATCTTTGTTTTGAATGCTTGAACAGAGTCCATGCTCTGGTTTCCATAGTGACCATGTCCCGGCATACAGAGATTCCTCCTGCTTCTCTGATCTTCTCCATGTTTAGAGTCAGTGTGTCTCAGACTGATGAACCTCTGTCCATCTGAGCAACTCTGCCTCTCTGAGATGCTCCTTTTATACCCAGTCATGTGACTACTACTTCATTAGTAGTCCAGTGCTCCCGAAGTTTCTTTTCCAGCCTTTAGTTGCTGCTTTTCCAGCTTTTTACAGATACAAAATGAGCTCATACTTTCCTTGAACTGATGAAATGTCTGATATGTTGTTTATGTCCTCCTGGGAATAAAATGTGAGTTGATGAGATCTGGAAATCACTGCGTTCTGATTTTATTAACATTTTACACAGCGAACCAACTTTTTCTGGGACTGAGGCTGCAGTTTGTTATCGCGGTCCAATTTAAAAGTATACTAATAATGTCAGCGAACAGGAGAGTTTAGTGCAGTCGTAATGCTTTTGTTTAGTTTTGTGTGTTGCCACAAATAATGAGATGATGTTTTTCTGTTTGACTGTGAAAAACTACATTTCCCCGTTTTCTGTCATCGCCGGGCTGAAAGGCCTTTCAGGTGATTAAATACCTTTGGGGTTAGTTTCTTGGTTTTTTTGGCTCTTTTGACCTTACAGTTAGCATCCAGCTAATCTACTGTAGCTTTCTGGGGGAAACAGCTGCTTTGTAAATTCATACCGCCCATCTCCCTCATTAAAACACCAACAGCTTCTTCTGTTATCACAGAAATTATTCTTTTCTACAGAGAAGAAAGCAGATATTAAATCCCTCCGTGTCGGTTGCATATCAAATTCTCAGCCATTGAATAAAGCTGAATAAGAAAATAAATTAAAATAAATCCTTCGCTCAGGGGCACACTAGTGGAAATGTATTAGTCTGCCAGGGCAAAGTCTCTGGGCATTATTTGTGTTCGAGGGAAAATGACTGATTTAAAAATCATCTGACACTGAAGGACAAGTCAGAAACCTTTCCAGGAATGTCAGTGCTGCAGGAACCGGGCTAAATGACATTTAAATAAATCCCTGTCTTACATGACAAATGATTAAAGGCCCTGCCATCGTCCGACATCAGGAAATTACACTCTGGAGTCTGATTCTTTCAGTATGCCTGCGCCTGGTAACAGGCCTTAAATGACACGTCGCTGGGGCTGTAAACTCTGCACGCTGACTTGATCCTTTGTGAACGGTGGAAAAGTATGAAATCTAGAGGCAAACACTCGCGTAAAAGATCAAAGCTGATAGACTCTGAACAAAAACCTTGATGTTTTACACAAATAATCCCGTCAACCGGACACGAGGGCGAAGCGAGAGGAGATGTGTCAACCGAGTGGAAAGAGTGACACGGCTGGAGCGAGAGCTGCTTATGAAAAGAACATATGTGACTGTAGCATGACGACGGTGATGCGCTCCGGTCGGCTGAAGCCCTCCGTGCTCCGACACATTGTTGCTATTAATCTTTTACATACTGAGAGTCTGCTGTTAACTGCATCAGCATAGCGAGCACGTATCAAAAGCTACGGTCACACGTGGATAAAATGTCAAACTCGCGGTAAACGTTTTACACAAAGTCTCGCTGGATTTCTGTCCCTGTGTGTCGAGAGCAGTTCGTCAATTCATGCCGATCTGCTTTCACAAGTTAGAAAAACGCAATGAAACATCCCAAAAGTGTTCGGCGTGAGTCCGAGAGCCAGAAGCTGGAATGTTTGTTCATACGTGTAAGGACGGTTCTCATCATTTATCTGTAAGACTAACTTTCCATTTTTTTATTAATTCTTTCATTCAAACTTTTTTGTAAAGCACTCTTTACAAAGTTAACATCACAACGTGCTTTACATAACAGCTAAGACCTAAAACAAATCAAACCTATTTAAAGAGAACTTTATAAAAAGCAACATTAAGAGCAAAAATCTGATGAAAACATCACACTGAGCATGCTCAGCACAATGCTGTATCCTATGTTAAACCCAAATGAATTATTTTACATTCAGTAGGAATTTAGTTAAAAGTCAAAATGGTTGCAGTAAAGATGAAGAATTTCATGACAGCGCTCCAAGAATGAGCTGGATAAAACGTAAAGTTTTGGCTTCCAGCTGGACGACGCTGCGTAACTGGGGTGCTGGTGGTCGAGCCAGAGAAGCAACATTATTTTTCCTCTGTGGGATTCTTGTCAGATTTAAACCTTCTGAATGAAACTTATCTCATGTGTCTCAAATACTCGTTACTTGAAAACTTGAGCTTGTTTTTTGCGGATGTTTCCAGCTCCCAACCTTCATCCCTGCAGGAACACATGCATGAGATGTGCACACGTTCTATGTCTGTATGACCAGCATTGTGTGTGCGGGAGAACAGTGTGTGTGTGCGTTGTTTGGTGTGTTGGTTGTGCTAATATAAGCGTGTTTGTGCGTACATTGCCACGTTCTCCTTGCTGCTGGAACACTTCCAAATGGCCCCAGTGGCAGCTGCCAGGAGATCCTTGTTTTCTGCTTTATTGAGCAGGGAGACCAGCGGCTGCAGGCCTTTGTACCTCCGCACCAGGTCGCGGGTTTGTTTGTCCTCTGCACACTGAAAGGAGAGGAGAGGAGATGAGTGGTGGTGCAGCAGGTGAGGTCAGATAAGAGAAGGGAATCAGGTACCTTAAAGATGGCACTGGCACAATGCATTTGTAGCTCATCACTGTCGCTGCTCAGGTTCTTCACAAAGTCCTTGATCATCCCTTCAGTGTGAATGATGACTCGGCAGTTTTCCTGAGAATTAGTAGAAATTACCATCTATTACTTTATCACAGTATGTTAAGATAATTTTTGGCTCATCTCTTTTTGTCTGCATTTATATTTTCTCTATTTCCATCTAAACGATCAAAGCGTGTCCATCCGTCCGTCTGCACCTCACTGTGTGAACCGCAGGTGTTGGAGCAGGGAAACAGCTAAAACCTGCAGGATAGCGGCCCTCGAGGACCGGAGTCTGACCATGGAGACGGGTGGAAGTGGAGCAGTTACTCTGATTTCCTGTAAATTATCTGAGCCTGTACAAGTATCATGGCGGCATGGCAACAAATGCGCTTAACAAAAATGTTTTTGATCAACTTCTCAGCTATTAGTTTATTAAAAATGTGCACCATCTCTATTACAGAACTGAGTTAAGACAAATACACGATGGATTTAAACAAGGACAAGAATATTTATCATATAGTTTCTCTAATTTACCAGGCATTGTACTTATTTAAAATATAAATCTCAAACAGGAATAAACACTGAACTTGTTGGGGACTATGGCAGCATACACGAGGTTAAATGTTACATAATCTGGCCTGTGATGTGGAATCGTGTTAAGGTTCTTTATTTTCAAACATGAAAATATTGTTTAAGCTTTTCAAAGACAGATGAATAAGCAATTCAAGGTAAAAAATTATCTTTTAGACTCAACAGTTTTTGGCGAATTATGAGGAGAATCTGGAGCCATAATCTTTATATGAAAATGTCCAAATTCCAAGTTGCAGAGTAGAGTTAATCCACATGTACAGTACAGGAAGTTTGATAAAAGATACAAATATTTATTATATAATTTCTTCCATTTTCCAGCCAGGCATTCATATTTTTATAATAAGTAAAAAATAAGACTTAAAAGGAAGTAAATTATGTATTTTTTGAGAATTGTATTTTATTTTATTCCACTCTCTGTCCTCCTGAATTAATTTTATGCTTGTTTAACTGTAAATGAACCCGGGTGTTCGGGGGTTAATAACCACCTCCCAGACTCTTTGCATTGAGCCGGATTCGTTCGGCTGCCCTCACCTTTGAGGCACATTCCTGCAGAGTGCCTACGACGGGGATCAGCATGTTTTCATGGGGAGACTTGAGCAGACGTCCCAGCAGAGGGATGCCCCCGGCTTTACGAATGGCCTCCTTGTTCTTGGTGCTCTTGCTGCAGCTCCACAGCGCCAAGGCCCCGCAGCGGGCCACCTCCACATCCTTCTCCAGGTTCGCGCTCAGGTTGCACTCCAGCAGCTTTACCTGAGCGGAGAGAGGCCCTCAGACTTACGTGCGGATAAACACAAACATTAGAGAGACTGTGTGTACTTAAGCAGAAAACCTCCATCATCGCACGGACAGAAACTCAACGAGTTTCAGACGTCTGCTCCGAGGTCGGGCTGATAATGGATGGTTCCAGATGGGAACGGCATCTTGTTGGCGGTGATTAAGAGTGTAATTAAAACTCTATTACAACCTGGTCTGCAAGCATGCAAACAGGAGAGATGCAGGGAGAGGCCTGGAGAGCCCGGTGTGACGGCCTATGGCCATCATTCAGTGTTTTAATCCATAGTTCCTGAGCGCTGAGACAGAGCAGGCAGAGCTATTACACACTGCGCAGTTCAAAGGTGGTCTCGTAAAATAGCGTGAAATTAATCTGCCTCCGTGAGTGACTTGCACATGAGAACATCCGATTTGGGGCTGAGGAAAATATACAAGGCATGCAGGCTTTAATCACAGGTCCCTCTGTCAACAAACATGAATGCAGGTCAGAGGATGTAGGAGACATTCTATCTGTTCCACCCAGAAGCCAAAGGAAAAAATGGATGGACACCGTCAGGAAATCTGCCCCGAAGCTGGAAAGACGTGTTTAAGGTTTACACTTTAAACTAAAAGCAAATAGTAATATAAAAAAAATACGGATCTGGTTGAAACAAAAGACCCACCAGCTTCTTGATCCCGCCGTACTGCCGGACAGCTCTTCTTGCTCTGCGAAACTTGGCCACGTTAGCGATGGTCTCTGCAGCCAAGGCCTTCAGCTCCTTCACCGATGAGTCCAGGATGGTCACCATGCTCTGCAGGCCTCTCATGTCCACAATGGTCCGGCGGATCTGCATGTTGTGGCTGATCTTTCTCAGGATCTTCAGTGATCCAATCTAGTTCCACAAACATGCAGAGCAAAAAAAAAAAAAAAAACAACCTGTAAAAAACTTGTTTCTATCCCGAAGTGAGGCTTGTGCAGAAAAATATGTTTCCACCAGATTAAAAAGTACCCACTCATGTCACATGAGTGAATAATTGCTACCCTGTGTCTTTAAAGACACGCTCCCCGGCCAACACTCATGTTTCTGTAACTAAAGCGCGGGCTGGCACACGTGGCCGGCTCAGTTCGTGCCTGCAGGCCGTGCAGATCCAGCTCCGGAGCAGCCACTCACTTTGCATTTGACGTCGTCCGTATCCAGGAGGTTAAGGAGGATTTCAAGGCCACCTGAGTCCCGGATGGCCAGCTGGCACGTCTCCTGCATCAAATTCAAGTCCAACATGGCACAAAGAGAGAGCACAGAGGCTGTCTGATCGCCTCCCTGAAACAACAAAGCCAAAGACAAAGGGAAGGAAAAGAAAAAGAGAGTTTAAGCAGACGTTTGGGAAAAGGAGGGCGGTTTCATGTCCTGCTGTCTCTCTACTCTTTTAGGAATTGTTTGGTTGCAACCACATCCTTAAATGTGTTTATCTTTGGGGATGGTAAATACTAATGAAGAAAAAAACATCTGCTAACAGAGCACGTTGCTGTGACTACAACCCCCAGAAACCATGAAATACTGCCTTAAAGACAACTACTATTAGCTGTGGAACCCTAAAACTAATAATAAGTTTGCATTTATATGGCTCTGTATGTTTTTACAGCATGCAAACGTCATTTTAGACTATTAGCAACTCGGTAACTGCAACACTGTTCAGTCAAGTATTTTAAGGGAGAAAAATCTGTTCTTTGATTTAATCTCAGGCCTCTCTGCACATATGTGGCAGGAAATTGAACTGATTACATTTTATTGCCATTTAACTACAATGTGTTCGCTGAAAAAGAAAAAAAAAACAATGAAGGGATTTAAAGAGAGGTATGTGTGGTCAAACGCCACACAAGCCTTATTTTATGCTGCAGTTATAGAACCTGAATCTGTTTTATTGTTTTTCTCTAAAATTAGCATCAAAATGCTTGTTTTTGTCATTTTCCAAATTCTCCTCACAGCTGGAACCCTGCGTGGATTACGTGCATAAATCCACATTATGTCCTCGCGGTGGATTGAAGCTGACAGCATTATGGCTGCCCGAAATACCAGTCACATGGTTGGTGTTGTGAGGTGGTTAGAGTACAGTTCACACAGGCAACACCCACATATACAGTTGTATATGTGTGTGTGTGTGTGTGTGTACATAAATATATGTACACACATATATATATATCCATCCATCCATCCATTTTCTGAACCGCTTAATCCAATTGGGTCACGGGTGTGCCGGAGCCTATCCCAGCTATCAACGGGCGAGAGGCAGGGTACACCCTGGACAGGTCGCCAGCCTGTCGCAGATATATATATATATTATATATTATATATATATATATATGACTTCCAAGTGGCCAATAGCTGACATAGTCATGAATAAATTTGGTTAAATAATATATTTAAAAAAACCATCTTGACAACAGCCGTGTGCTTGCGCACATTGAATATCGATGTGTAAACAGACTCAGGCCTCACCATTTTTATTATTATTATTTTTAACAAATGAAAACAATTTTAGTAATCCTAAAACAGGAGAGGATTATTCTGATTTAACTTGAGACAGTGAGAAGAAAGAGGATTATGTATCTGTGTAATTAAATGTCTAGTTCTGACTACATCTGTCTATGTTCCTCTCTCGTTATGAGTTACAAACTGTTGACACGTGAAGGCTTTTTTTCATGAAAGAGAGAAAATCAGTAGTCATAACAGTAGTTCGTGGCATAAAAAAGCATCAGCTAGCTGCTGCTGGCTTTGATATGCGACACCAACATGTCCAGTCCAAAAATCTTCTGGCAAGCGAACAATCAAATATTATTTCTTTTTGCAGTGGTTAAAAATGTGCCACGGAAAGAATTCTAATTAAATGGACTCGAGCCCGCTTCAACAAAGCGTTATTAATTGCACATTTGACGAAACAATCTGAGACCTCAGGGCCATCCAAAGTAGATTATTTCAACCGAGAGTAAAAGAATGCATCTTGTCCTGGTTTACTCTCAGAGAGAAAACAGCATCTCATGGTACAGAAGCCAGCGCCTGTAATGTGTCTGATGTAGATTACGGAGTAGGCGGCTCATCAGTGTAGACCTATACCACCGTCTCAAGTGGTGTTTGATCATATCTTCCTCACAAAGCAGTGCTCTGACACAGCAGGTTAGCAGGCACATGTGTTCTCCATATCACGATGCTAGCCTAAATGTGAACCATTCGCCCATTAACAGCGGTGGATCTACTGCTTCCTTTGTCTCCTCCATTCAAACGCTTCAAAGGGTTCGGCAGGAGAACTTCGTACCTTGTAAAAACAACAAAAAAAACTGTGTTTAGGAGTGATAGCTGGAGAACAGAAAACAGATCATATGCTTTCAGTTTGGTAGCTTTGGTCTTGAAGTATTGTCGACATTCTTTAAAACACTGACAACATCTGACAGTGTTTTATGGTGAAAGATCTTTGACTCTATGAGCGTGATAGGTGCAGATGGACAATGTGGAACAAATTCAACCACTATTCAGCCTCAGAACATGAACATACAGATAAATATCTGTGTCCATATTTACTATCGTTGCCTGGTGATGGTATTCATGGTGTACTTTCCTGGTCATAGTACACAGGTTAAATAATGCTTGGGTGTCATTTGTCAGCCTTTAATATCAGACGACCAGAATGGGTCTTAAATATCTGTGATGAAGTGTAAATAGTTTGTAGGAGAATTTAGGGCTGATCAAAGAACGAGGTTTATTCTGAATAATATGTACAAGACCTTTAAGTAAGATTGTAAGTTTCTTTTAATTGTCCCTGTATCAAAAACACAAAGCAACAGTATAGAAGGAAATAAATTTAGACAAATTATGCGAGTAAAAGAACCAAAGTGGCAAATAAAATAACCAATATTATAGCTTTTTATTGATTATTTGTCATTATTATAAATTATTTAATTATCATCTATTATTGATAATATTGCGATCCATTCAGTAATGTCACAGTCATGTTCTGTTAATGCAAATCACCAGGGTCAAAATAAACAACCAGGTATTTGTAGAAAAACTTTTGAGAAGCTAAATAAATAATGAAATAAATACATAAAAACAGACAAAACTAGGAAATAAAAAAAACATGTATAAATAAATAATATATTACAGGTACTATACTAGGGTATTATACTAATTTAAATACTCTAACAAAGTAAAATTAAGATGTACATAAAGTTTGTATCACTTCAAATAAAAAACTGGCTTTTAGTTTAGTCTTAAAAACATTGATAATTCCCGCTCTCCTCAGTGCTTTAGGTTCTCTCAGTGAGTTTTAGTTCCAACTTAGGCAAATATTTAAAATCCCTCATAGAGACCTGAAGGTAGAAATACTACCAGTAAAAAACAAAACAAAAAAACCCAACTTTTATATCTGTTCTGAAACTGCTCTCCTTAGATTCTGGTTTAAAAATCCCTGCCTAAAAGACCCAAGGGTTCTAACAGGCTCATCATGTAAAAGCAGTCCAGATAAAAACTCAGGACCGATATTTCTCAGTTAACTGGTATTAAACACCACAAATAACTAATCGTTAAGATCCTTTAACATCGTCACTTTCCAGAAGAAATTACGTCTGAACCACGATCAGTGCAACACATAAAAGCATCAAAAAAATGTTGACACAACATCCACATCTTGTGTTACCACCTGTGTTGCTTTGTTTAGGTTCTGTGCCTGAGTGGGAAATTATGGCAGAGGAAGTTATTCCCTCCAATCGAATGGATTTAGTCACCCTTTCTGGATTTCTTTGGTTATAAAAAACAAGACGCCAGTTAGCAAAGCATGAGATGAAAATGAGGAAATAAATCCAAAATGTTTGTGTGATGTTGTCTGGGTTTTTCTGATGCTGGAAGCCTAGTTCACTTCCAGCTTTGCAGGATCATGGCAGCTTCCATGCTTTGCTGTTTAAATCTTTCAAGCAGCTTTTCACTGGAGACAGTTTCTGGCCAGAATATATGTAGTATTTGTTCTCAGGTTATTTGTGGGAAATATAGACCACTCGATAAGATCCCTCTCTGCCATCTGCAAACACTGAGACCCATACAGTAAGGTGCAAAAAACACAGACGAGGGTCATAACCTGGTCTGTTTTCTTCTGGCTGATCGTCAGGTCACCTTGTCTTGAAGGTTGCTGAGGCGTGTAGTTTTCTCCTGCATGTACCGGTGTGATACCGATACAACATCACCAGCAGAATCCAGCTCTTCCAGGTGTCCCGGGTTAGGGTTAGCATAATGTGCCAAACGCTGTCACAGTAGAGTCAAAGGCTCAAAGGCTTTGTCAAAGTTTACGAAACTGATGAACATCTGGACATTACAATAGAAAAAAATACAACTGAGAGACGTACAAAGATGTTTGTTCATTCATTTATCGTCTTGTGACTCGTGACATCAATGAATGCATAATAATTGTAAAAATGTGACTATATCTTTATAAATAAAGCTAATTTGAATTATGCTGATTGCATTTATAAATGCCTGAATGAAATAAGATGATTGTATAAAAGTTTTTTTCCTCCTGAGTGAAAATGGATTACTAAAATTGGATTTAAAGACATTAAACAGCCTGAAGGATGAAAGTAACCTGTGAAGATCCATTCATGAACTTGATACGAGCCACATAAAGATACTTTACACATTTTGTCTCTTCTTTTACTGCAGGTGCCTGTGTAGCCGCCATGCTTCTGAATGGAGGTCTTATTCCAGTCTGGAGCAGCAGACTGGATCCTGCAGACCTAGACTACGATGCCAGAGCCACTCCAGGCCAATAAATGGCAGCTCTGAATATGTGGGAGCAGGAATGGGGTTAACAGGGCTGTCAATTATACCCTGTTGACCCTTTCCTCAATGCTGTTTTGCATGGGACTCAGAGCTTAGGCTCGAAGGAGTAAACAACCACATTTAGTACGATGCTCAGATAAGATAGGAGTGAGTGAAATACTGGACTGGTGACAGGTGGACTCAGGCCACTGACAACGCTTTGTAAATCTTACTGTAAGAGAAGAGTGCTGGGTCTTGGCAGAGGCTGAGCGACTGAGGATGTATGAGTTTTCATATTTCTCTGCAGTCTGCAGAGAGTCTAGGAACAACCTGAGTCTCGGGTTTGGTTATAGAAAGAAGTGCTGTAAGAACTGGACAGAGAACGATTACTGGCTGCTTTAGCTTCATATAATTTGACATAAGATCTCCTGTAACATAAAACTTAATCACTTAATAGGCCTGGGTGTCATAAAAGCGAGCGCGGCGGACGCTGAGCAAACGTCTAGTCATGTCTTTGAGTTAAAAAGTTGCTGAACTCATGAAAATGACATGATGCAATTATTCATGTGAGAAAATCCTCCAGATTAGACATGTTGGGAAGGCATTAAAGGCACTAAAACGAAATGTTGTGACTGAGCGCTGTACTTAATGCTTTAGCTTTTACAGCACAACAAGCGGCTTTCTGTGGAGAAAATGGGCTGCAACTGTTTTCTGTTTTATGCTGCAGGCAGGATTAGTTTAGTACAGTCATTAGTAGAAAGACTCTGATGGTGCTGCAGTACTGCTGCTGTCCAGCAGAGGGGGAGAAACCTTAATGAGGATCAGACAAAACCATGTGCATCAAAGCTTGCTTATCACTGTCATGTGCTACGCTTTGCATCATCACTGGAAACTAACCTTGCTCATACTTAGTTTTTAAAAGTTAAAAAAATGAGATTATTTGCATGATAAAAAGGTTGCTTATGAATTTGTGTCCTGAAATGTTTATCTGTTCATTTGTAGCATATTGCGAGTTTTTTGTTTAAAAACACATTTAAGTCTCATTTTTTTAACATATCCAAACATTTTCAAGTAGGACTTTTAGATTTACTAACCAAATTCAATAAAACAAAATGTTTAAAATTACTTTCTTCTGTAGTAAAATGTCTCTTAATGCTTTAAATATGCAGCCACATCTGCAGCAACCAGCCTGTATACGTTTTTACGTTTGTAAAAAAAACTGAATTATTGAATTTTGGCAAGCGTTTTCCATTTTAGTTTGTTCCACTAAGCAGACATATACATATGAAAATACATCCTTGCAAGCTGCTAACTTTACTGTGCATTCTGGATTTTGCTCGTCGGTGTAACTGCTGCACAGGCAGGTGTCTGTAGTAGTGCAGGTATTAAAACGAACACATCAGGCCCCTATGCAAATGTTCTTCCATAAACATCATTAAAACACAAAACAGAATATCCATGTGTCGCTTTATGAAAGTAGTAGAGTAGAGTACAAACGGCTGCCTATAGGGCAAAAAAAAGAGAGAAAAAAGATCTCCTAAAATAAAACAGATATTTAACTTGGCTTGTGCTGAGGTTCAGCGTCTGATGGTAATGATATTATAAAATGACTACTGGACAAACCCCATAAATAACTAAGCTGTGTGGTTTCCAGACAGATAGAGACCCTGAACATGTTGCTTATTGCACTGATGCATCTTTTTGAAGCAAGAACACACAAACACAAGCACACACACACACACGCACGCACGCACGCACGCACGCACACACACACGCGCACACACACACACACACACACACACACACACACACACACACACACACACAAATCCAACCCTAAGGCACTCACCACAATCACACTGAAAAGAATAAAACATACAAACCAGCTACTTTTTTTCCTTTCTCTCTCTCTCTCTTTTTTATGTAGCCTTTTTTGTATCGTTTACATCTTTTTTTCCTTTCTGGAAACAGTAAGTACCTGCTTTTAGAATGGGAATTTCCTTCCATTATTTTCTATTTTGCTAAGCTAAAAATACCCGTGCAGACTCGGACTGCGCTTTCTGAGTTTCTGTGGAAGATTTCCATGTTTGAGTTTGTGTGATTTTATTTAGCAGCAATCTAGAAAAGTCAGGAGCCGATCTGGGATTTCAGGAAATGTTGGACTTTTTTCAGAAATACTACTGAAATAACCAAAAAGCATTTTGAGCTGAAACAGTAATCAGAGGAAGAGGTCTGAGTGATGGTGTCCAGATAAATGGGGAACAGGGACCGCTGAGGGGGGTCGGGTAATTCCTGAGCGATATCCCAGCCAGTCTGGGTCATCGGCGTTTCTGTCTTCTTTTTTTCCCCTCCGTGTTTTGACACATTAATATTCACCATATGCGCTGTCAGATCTATGAGAGGCGTGCTCCTGCGGTATGACCAGACCGTGCACGCAGCTGCTGCTGTCAGACAGCTTTCCTCTCTGCCTTGGCTTGCTTCTGCAACCAAACAGGGCTGTGTCAGACAACAAGAATACCCAAACAAAGCCAAGCGCCTCAGTGAGCATCTTCTAACAAAGCTCTGACCTGCTCTTTGTTTCTCTTTGGGTCGTGGCTTTTGTCATTTGTATTTTCCTCTCTGAAACTGTGACAACCAGTGCAAGCATAAATAATTTTCTGATGCTGAAGCAATTCCAGAGAGGGTAGACCGAGGCCAGCACGGCCGTCGCAGCTCCCTGGAGGCGAGTCGGTTCATGGACAAATAAAACATTGAAGAACTGTTAACGGAATTAGCTAAAAAGTAGAAAACTTTGAGTTTCCACATCACAACAAACCAAAAGCAAAAAATGATCTTTCTGGAACTGACCGCTGGTTCCATGTGGTCTGGATTCAGACTATGCACGAATAAGCAATTAGCTTTGTTTGCTTTTGGACTAATCAGAAGCTGTGTTAACGAATCGTCTGTGGAATAATTCAGTCCAGATTGGAACGTCCCCGGTCTAATGTGGTCCAAGTGTCAGGAAAAGCAGTGGAATCCTCTTCGGTTTAACAACCAAACATCCGGATGTTATTTATCAGATTTAAATGACGACTAATATGAGATTGTTCGAGCGGCAGGCAGACGGTGTGTGCCCTTGCAAACATTTTTATTTCATACTTGCAGAATTGATCTGAACAGATTAGATCTGTGATGCTGAACACAGAGGGATCGCAGAACTCGCACGTCTGCATCCATGACAGAATTTTATTTTTCACAGCTTACAGTTCTTTGCCAAAGTTTTATTTGTACAAAATTGCCTTTTGATTTAGTTCAGTGTAGGGATGTGCCGGTATACGGTTTCAAGGTATACCGTGGTATTTAAAAGTCAAGGTATGAATACCATTACATTTTTCATCATATGCCGATAACTTGCCTGCAGTATGAACTGTGTTCAGTCATATAAATCACAGGGTGAGTGTGGAAGTCAGGTGTACCTGTTGTGTTGTGTGTAGGTGCGGTAAGAGTGTAAGGATGCATACTGACTGCATGGCATGTTAATCTCCTTAAAAACATTTCTTATCATAGCCTCACCTAGAAGAACGGATAATTCCCATGTCAATCTAGCGAAATCATTATCTTCAAACTAGCTTTGTTATTGCTACCAAAATGTAAAACGTTCTACCTGCTGCTTTCTCCCTGCATTACACCGACCACAGAAATGTTATCTTCTGTTTTAGAGGAAATCTTGATATTTATTTTGGACCCCCATTCTCGAGTATATCAATATTATATTGAAAGATATTTGGGGCCATAGTACTTCTTCTCCTTGCTGAGTTTAAGCCAACAGGGTAGTCAGCACCGTGATAAAGGTTATCATACTGGCACATGCCAAGTTCAGTGTCAAAGTTCTTGAACAGATGAGAGGGAAAAAAGTTCAGACTTCACCACTTCCTGACTAATGTGAGCTGCCTCTGCCTGCAGTCGTACAGCTGTCACTATTTTGGGATGTAATGCATCTGAGGAGGGAAACAACAGTAAGCAGGGGCACTTTTTTTTTTACCTTGAGGTACTTGACCAGTTTCTGGATTTGCCAGTATTCGGACGGCAGGTCTGTGATGCTCTCTGGACGGCGCTCGGGCTGCTCCTCTTCCTCCTCGCTCTCAGTAGAGCTTTCACTGAAGGCTTCCACATGCATGGGTTCTGCTGATGTCTTCCTGAAGAAAAGAGCACGTAACGTGTTTTTTAGAAGAGATATAACACAATTATGAGGATGATGGGTAGACCCAGACGGGAAATGTTACATGAATGAACAGCCTGTCCATCCCACACAAGAAGACCTTATAATCACTCTGAACTTGAAGCTTCAAGCTTGACCTTCCAGAAAATCTAAGCAGCAGGAAAATAAAGATTGGAATAATGTCACGGGAGAACTGGAGCTGTCATCAAACACGGAACAAAGACTCTTGCAAAGCTATCGATGCAACCAGAAATGCAGATGGCTTTTTAAAGTTGCACGGGCCAACTCTATCATGAAAATCGGGCACTGTGGAGCAATGAAATTTGGTACGCGTTCAAATGGGGCCACTGAGAGGCAGTTCCCATGTACATACAAATAGCATTTCCAGGGGAGCGAATTATCAGATAGAGTTAGCTGATATAAGTGTTTTCCAAGATGCAGTGTGATAAACACTGAAACTAATCTGCCAGATCTGCAGAGCCTCACCGAACAGCCTGAAAACAGCCTGAAAAACGTGAGAATGATGAGCAGCAAAGAAATCCATGAAAAGTAGTTTGTTGATTACAGAAGCTGGCAGCAAACATCGGCTGGGTCAGCATGATGATGGCATATAAGGCAGCTCAAGATGTCAACAGCTGTAAATGGGAAATACGTCATCATCATCATCCATAACAGATCAAAAAAAGTCCATAATTAAAAAGGGTGGCACATAAAAAGGTTTTAAGAGCTGAACTTGGGTCAGACTTTCCGACTTTCTGGTAGTTCCTCCCATATCAGGAGCACCACAACTAAAATTTTAGTTTAAATTAGATGCACAGAATAACTTTACACTTCCCTGATGGGATCAAGATGGGCAGCTGTAGATACTGTATTATGCTGCCAAGCTGAGTATGAACTGCAGGAACGCTGAAAGTAATAAAATCCTGGGACCGAAGGCTGGGACTGTTGTGAGTAGGTAGTAGGATAAATATAATGACAGCAGGGTTAGTGAACGAAGACATAGCAGTGGATAGACAGTGATGAGCAGAATACATAACATGCGACAGCGAGTCAGGGGTTTATTGTTGGTGAGGACTCTGCTGCGTCAGACCAAAAGCGGCGGGAGCGTTAGGTTTACATGTAAAGTCTATGTAAACACACGTTTTGAGCGCCAGCCGCTCTTTTATCATCCCTTATTATTAGTAATATTGTTCTTCCATTAGACATATGATGAAGCAGCCTGTACATCTGCTCTCCACAGTTTTCAGATTCTACCAAAGAGCTGATAAATCAGAAAACCTACATTTTCTGGAAGGACAGGTGTCCGGATGAAGGAGGCCCGGGCATTTCTGGTTTAATCTTGCTCTTGGCTGCAGAATCCAGACCTTTTTTCTCCTCTCCAGAGCCCTCACTGGGCTTCTTTTCCTCTGCTCTGATATAATGATGTGAAATAATAGTCATTATGGTTTGGGTTTGAACATGCATCTGCCCTGCCATCCATTAATGCCATCGCCACACTTCAGCACAAGTGTCCATCCTGGTTGAGTCTTTTTTCCACATCAGTGAAGACGGCCACTGTGTCTTCTCTTATAATCGCTCTCCTCTACGCCAACTCTCCAAACAGTTTTGAAGTATTTTCAGACTTTGCAACAGGGCTTATAAATCAGAAAAACTCACATCTTCTGGAAGGACAGGCGTCCAGGTGAAGAGGGCCCAGGATATTCTGCTTTCATCTTGCTCTTGGCTCTTGGTTCCAGTCTTTTCTTGTCCTCTCCAGAGCCCTTACTGGGCTTCTTTTCCTCCGCTCTGATATAATGATGTGAAATAAGACTCATTATGCCTGATTCTATTTTGAAAGCGATTATTTTTCTAACATAATCATTACTTAACAATTCACGACGTGGCTTCAGCTGGCATTTTTCTCCAATTGAGATACTTTTATCTTGAGCCAGTTTCTCCTCAAATGGGTACACTTATCATAACGTACAGCTGCAACAGATCTGCTCTTACTAGATTTAGTTATCAATCAAAGAGCATGTGTGGTAGATCTTTTTTTTTCCCACTGACTTTTTCCAGGGTTTTCTATTTCTAATTGGGCAGAGAGAGTTTCCACACAGTGAAGCATTTATTAACAAAGATCAGCGAGCAATCAAATACTTGCAGTGAGACTTGTAAACCATACATCTCTTTTCTAATGTGTCACTGTTGGCAGACATGCTGAGCAGATGTGGCTAAAGGATGAACACCTGACACACACTCTGCATGCTAGCTGAAGATATTTCAGGACACAGATAAATGATTACATACCCATATATATTCAACACAGCCAGATTGGTCCACATTGTTTCATATTTCTTCTTGCCTTCTGCTGTGTTCGGCGTATGCTGGTGCTTTCTCTCCTCCTTATGCACATTCTTTTCCTGTTGCTCGTAAGACCTCTGGGGTTGGCCTTGTTCCTCTCCATCAACCAGTTCCACATGCTGAACCTTTTGTGTTGATAAAGGTTCTCCAACAACAAAAACCTGCCGGTGAGCAGAGGAAAGCAGAGGCTGAAGGGTGAAGAAAAAGGCTGCTTTAAACACACAAAATACAATAAATTTAGCTCTTAAAGTTTGTAAAATTCTCCAAATATTAAAGCCGTGTTCATATTTTTCTGAATTTTCCACCCACCTACTGCACTGTTTAATCGTAGACCTTAAAACTTCAAGCCATCTGTCGCCATTTTGGTTTATTTAATGTAAAACTGCCTGCAGAAGCCGAAGCCATTTAATCCCAGTCACCATAGCCTCGTGATGTTTCCAGGACAGCCTCAGAACTCAGATTATGAGGCTGAAATTATGTAAAATGAATGACACACACAGAACTTTCTGCTCACTTGTTGATCTTTGGCTGCTCCAGATTGGAAATGACCTTCAATATGAGCTCTGGTTGGTGGAAACGTTTGACAGGAAGTTGCTTGAAGTCAAAATATAGGTCTCTGAGCAACATAGCAGTGATATCAATCTTTTTTTAGGATGGAATTGTGATAAAAAATGGCGTTATCATAGTGGATTTTGCATATATAGAATTGAAAACCCCCCAGAAAGGATAGAAATGTCTGGAAAATGTCCCTGAACCACTGAAGGGATTAGCTATCCATCACAGAGCTACACACTACTGTTCCTCGAACACTGACGACAATATAAGGTTGTTTCACAGGTTAAAAGCAGCTGAAATTAATTTCTAACAAAGTGTTGTTTGTGTCACTCAGGGAAAAGTTACAGAGCAGTATTACAGGCAAATGAAAAGCACAGAAGTGGAATAAAAGGTCTTTCTCAGCAGCACACAGAGCTGCAGTCGTTACCGAGCAAAGCTTCACACAAGCTCGCTCGTTGTTAATTGGCTGAACAATGTCACAACGTTCACCCCAAACCATACAGCTTGGCTCAAGCTAAGTAACGCCTTTGTGTCACTGTTGTTCAGGTACTGTATGATTATTTTTCTGGAGGCTTTCAAGGCCTTAATACCAAACTTTACAGCCATACACGAATGCCAGTGCGACGCATATGAATGGTTTGCAGGCAACACTTTTTAATCACACACACCTGGTCCAGCAGAAATAGCTCAGACTGTCATCAGTTGTTAGGGCCTCGGCATTTTTCAAGGCAGGGAAAAAGGATTTACATGTATTTCTTCGGCTTGCCCAAACTCTTGTTTTTTTCATTAAACACAAAGTGACCTGCTGGTGGAAACACACAAGTCAACTCGCCCAAGCACAGACCCAAAGTCTGATTTTATTAAGGAGAGAGACTTTGTTTAATTCTGTTATATGTGGAATGGATCAAATCCATGTGCCTACAAAGACGGGAACACTTCAAATTCCTTAACATGCCACATTAAAAAGTTTTATTACAGGTGCTGCTCTGCATCGCTGGTGCCATGTGAACCAGGAATGACGCCCAATATCTGCAGCAAGTGACAATTAATTATTAAATCAATCATTCGCTTTGTTAAATGCATTTTTTCCCACAAATTTTCAAACTTTGTACATCTGTAGATTAATATAGAAGCCCATTTATTACTAGAAGCACACTTACAAAATACAAAGATTTGAATTCACAGCTTTAATCATAATTCAATGCTTCAATCATAAAGTATGCATTTCTATGTTCCTCCTGACTTTGTAGCACTTTGACATTTTATCTGAAAATGAAAGAAAATGAAAGTCATTTCAAATAAAATCGAGATTTTTTTGTTTTTATGTAAACCAAATTGTACTTACATTTGTTTGTAAAAAAAAAGCTTTATGAATAAAGTTTTTGGTTGTAATAGGAAGTCATTATGAATTATGTATGACCTTTCATCTCATAATATGACCTTGACTGTCACAATTATAACTTTAAATTCCATATATATGACCTTTTTTCCTAAAATCTTTTTATACAATAATTATGACTATTAATATAATTATGACTTTATTTCACAACCAAAACTTTATATTTCCTAATTACAACTTTTAAATCTAATAATTGACTATTATGCTGCAAACAAGATACGAGATATGTTTAGAGAAGCAGTTCTTAGCTATTATTATGCTGCAAACAAGTGGAACAATAGATCATGATGTGCATTTTACTTTAGACTTAATCGCATTTTTTGATGATTTTGTGTTTGATTTTG
>JAVQJG010071895.1:0-19686 GCA_036024015.1 Craterocephalus amniculus | reverse complement strand
CTGGCGACCTGTCCAGGGTGTACCCCGCCTCTCGCCCCTTGACAGCTGGGATAGGCTCCAGCACACCCGCGACCCACTTGGATTAAGCGGTTCAGAAAATGGATGGATGGATGGAAATTAAATGAAAATTAAACAAATAAGATAATGAGATAAACTGTCTGATCAGTAATGACTCTGGCTTTAACTTTTAAAATAAAAAGCAAACACCTCCTCTTTCCTCAGTTTGTCTGAAATACTGCAAAGTAACACCATGCAATCCGTTTGCTGTACTTTGTGTAACTCAACATTTGAAACAGTAAACAAGTTTGGAGTCCCTGACCCTACCACTTCCTCCGAAACTCAGTACAAAACACAAAATAAACTATAAGGGGACTGAGGCATTGATGGACGTGCCAGCTGTCTGCCAGAAAGAAAAGGGACTGATCAACAGAATAAGCTGAGATAAATCAGAATTAAAAGAGCCTAAGATAATGTGAAAGAAAAGCTGTGATTCAGCAAATTCAGTAGTAACACTGAACAGACAACTTCAAGTGGATCCTGTATACAGAGAAGGAACAGTATATGTGCAGCTTATTCTTGTTGATCAACTAAAAACTTAGATCTAACACTATAGATTGTAAATACATTACTGTTAATAGTTCTAAATTACAGACAAACTATAGAAAAAGTGATGTTTCTTTGATTCTTAGCACTTTTTTTAGCTATATGTTGAGTTTTTTAAAAGGCCTTTAATCCTGTCCTGTTTATTATATATAAAAAACAATATTTAACTGAATTTAGAACATTAACCATTTAAGTGCAATACTGTAAAATATAAAACTATCTACAATTAAAATAATTTATCAGTAAATCAAGTACAGCATTTACTCTGAGTTCATATGAATTGAAACTGATATTGTCTAATTTTCCAAAATGAGCATCAGTGCTTCTTGAGGCAAATTAGTTTAAAGCCCTAAAAATACAGCCACATGGGTGGTGGTGGGAGCAGAGACTCTGTATTGACATGCCCATATCTGCAAGACATTGTAAAATCATGTTAATCATAAGATACAAAAAGTCTTTTTACCTGAGGGGAAGCCAACCCCTGGAAAGCAGGAATACTGTTGTTCTGGTCCATGTCTTCAGCTCCGCAGGTTCAACGCTCCCAAACGCAGCTTGGGAAAGCTTCAGTCAACAGGTGAGTTGTAACAGGACTTCTATGGGGTCTCTGTGCAAGAAAAATGCCTCCAAGTGAGACTGGATTCTGGAAACGTAGGCCAAACTAGCTTACCTATGAATAGTCTTACGAATTACAACAATCTTAAATACTCTTAACAACATTTAAATGTATGAAAACTGGCTGCTGCAGTGGCGCCAACATAAACCTAGAAAGCCATATGAACAGCCTCCATGTTCATAACATCACTTTAACTCACTCATTCACCTTGACCCAATGCATTATGTGTCTGCCTTGGCAATTAAAGGCGCTATATGTGGTGTAAAAAAGTTATCTAAAACAAAAAGTTTTTAAACAAGACGTTTTGACATCCTCCGAAATGAAACGCGTTACGCGCTAGCTGAAGTTAGCTGCAAAGCTAACGTTAGCTAACATGGAGCCGCTGGACGCTTTGTAGCGCCTCAAAGCAGCGACTTTACAAGCTAAAAAGATGCAAATGCCTTTGACAGTTACCAGCATGAACGCGTGCAGTTCTAGTAAACTTACGTTCGCGCAATCCCAGAAAAATGCAATACACCGACTAAATGAATTCAGCTTCTGCTTTCTGACATCCCCACTGCTCTCCGGCGCTCATAAACGTCCTGACAACTTCCGGAAGAGGAGCCTTTATCTTCCGGTAGGTCAAAGTTCGCAACAGACACAGGAAAGATGGCGTCGCTGAGTGACAAATCAGTTTGGGACGAAGTGGAGGATGGCATCGGCGAAGAAGTGTTAAAAATGTCTACAGAGGAGATAGTTCAGCGAACTCGTCTCCTCGACAGCGAGATTAAAATTATGAAGAGCGAGGTTCTTCGGGTGACGCACGAGCTGCAGGCCATGAAGGATAAAATCAAAGAAAACACGGAGAAGATAAAGGTGAACAAAACGCTCCCATACTTGGTTTCCAACGTGATCGAGCTGCTGGATGTGGACCCCAACGACCAAGAGGAGGACGGGGCAAATGTGGACCTGGACTCCCAGAGGAAAGGAAAGTGCGCAGTCATTAAAACCTCCACTCGGCAGACCTACTTCCTGCCGGTGATCGGGCTCGTGGATGCCGAGAAGCTGAAGCCAGGGGACCTAGTTGGAGTCAACAAAGACTCCTACCTGATCCTGGAGACCCTGCCCACTGAGTACGACTCCAGAGTCAAGGCCATGGAGGTGGATGAGCGCCCCACGGAGCAATACAGCGACATAGGGGGTCTGGATAAGCAGATTCAGGAGCTGGTGGAAGCCATAGTCCTGCCTATGAACCACAAGGAGAAGTTTGAAAACCTGGGCATCCAGCCACCCAAAGGGGTCCTGATGTACGGCCCACCCGGCACTGGGAAGACCCTCCTGGCCAGGGCCTGCGCTGCTCAGACCAAAGCCACTTTCCTGAAGCTGGCAGGTCCACAGCTGGTCCAGATGTTCATCGGCGATGGAGCCAAGCTTGTGAGAGATGCCTTCGCCCTGGCCAAAGAGAAAGCCCCATCCATCATCTTCATCGATGAGCTGGATGCCATCGGGACCAAGAGGTTTGACAGCGAGAAGGCGGGAGACAGAGAGGTGCAGAGGACCATGCTGGAGCTCCTCAACCAGCTGGATGGATTTCAGCCCAACATGCAGGTCAAGGTAAGGAAGCTGCCACTCGTAGACCTGTTTGTTCACACAGAATATAACATGCACATTGTTTCTGCATAAACTATAAGGAAAGCATTGTTGCATTAGGGAGAATAGTGTCAGACAAGTTTATTGAATTACAACATATATCTCCTGACAGCTGGTAATATTTAGTTGTTATAGTATTCTTTCAACAAGTCTCAGCTATGTAAAATTGTCTCTGTGTTACCAATAAACAAAGATATATATGATCTAATCTTACACAACATATTCTGTGTTTGGCATACAAGAACATGTAATGCAATCAAATGTAATGCTTTACAGTAAGATGGCCTCAGACTGGATTACAGTAATGTTTGTTTTTACTTTTTAGGTCATTGCTGCCACCAACAGAGTGGACATTTTGGATCCTGCTCTGCTTCGTTCGGGTCGTCTGGACAGGAAGATTGAGTTCCCCATGCCTAATGAAGAGGCCAGAGCCCGCATCATGCAGATTCACTCCAGAAAGATGAATGTCAGTCCAGACGTCAACTACGAGGAGCTGGCCCGCTGCACCGACGACTTCAATGGAGCCCAGTGCAAAGCGGTGTGTGTGGAGGCCGGTATGATCGCTCTGCGCCGCGGAGCCACGGAGCTGAACCATGAGGATTACATGGAGGGAATCCTGGAGGTTCAAGCCAAGAAGAAGGCTAACCTTCAGTACTACGCCTAAGGACACTGACTGTGTCTGTCTGTGTGAAAATGTCTTCTGGATTTTGAAAGAGATGTGGAGTAAACACTTGTTACCAATACTGATTATATTGGGTTAATAAAAAGATAAAATTTAAGTTGTTGTTTTTTCAATTAAACAGAGATTGAGTTAAAAAGAAAATCTAAAAAATAATTCTTTATTTGGGTGCAGTAGATAAATGTAGCTGCTATGGATTTAGTGGCACATTTTAATGATATTGTAGAACTAAATAAATCTCAATGGAAATTTTGGAAAGTGTAACTGCACGAGTTCCCGATAATGTCCATGATCTAGTTAATCACAGAGAGTACATACTGTAACTACACAACTGGATCATTTAACATTACTTTTTTTTGCTTATCTGCCTCAGAATGAGCTATAAAAAGTAAAAGAATCAGTAATCAGAGCAGTATTCAATACAATTTCAATTCTGCCTCTACAAAAGGTTTTTTAAAAAACTTTAATGCAAAGATCCTAAAATATAGAAGCACTTTAACAGTCAGTGGCTTCTGAGAAACTCATTGTTTCAGTTTTAAAGGTTCAGAAGATGCAATGGTTTTCATACAGTGATCTGACATCCTTAGAAACAAATAATAGAAAATGTAACTGACGTGTTATATGCAATATTCAGTGTTACAAATAGAAATAATTTGAGAAAGAGTTTTACTCACTGTGGTTGCACTTAAACTGACCTGTAGCCTCTGAAGTAATGTATTTTCTGTAAGTTTGGCCACTGTGGTATTGAACATTTCACTCATTCACTTAACCACAGAATTTGCAGCATCACTAGTTACACCATAAACACCGCAGAGGTCTCCAAACCAATCCGCCATAAAATTGTTCTAACCCCCAACACTTAAAGCAGAGTGGTGGCTGTGGGGATGTTTTTTTATTGGCAAGGACTGGAAAACTGGTCAGAATTGAGGGGGAATTAAGAAAATAACTGGTGCCAAAAACGGAAACTTGTGAAGGAAACCTGTTTTCCAGAGTTTTGGGGCCAATGTTCACCTTTCAGTAGGACCAACACCACAAAATGGGAAAATAATGTCATGTAGGCGATTATTACAGGGTAGCAGACATAGGTTTGAAGATAAATGCACGTCATACAAACTTGGTTGTGTTAAAAATTTTCAGTGAAAAGAATGGTAGGTTAGCAGCATAAAGTCACCTAAACTTCACATATTATGCCACCAGAATGAGACTATTATACAAATTAGCTCTTATCTGTCTTCTTATCAGAAGGAAAAGACTAATCTAAAGACATAAGACATAAAGAAACAGTATTGATTTTGGTTATTTTGTATTTCCAACCCTGATTTCACATTATATGTGGACTAGACATGCACACGTGCAGACTGGAGTAACTTTACTTTCAGTTTGGCTAATATTAGATTACTGTTACATTTATTCTTCCTCTTCATATCATACTAATAGTGCTGTTACGTCTGTAGACAACCTTATGGCTTCTTCTGCTGAATCTTTTATCTTTCCTCTAACCAGGTGTCTGACCAGCTGTCTTTGGGGGTCTTATGCTCTGTGCAGCAGCAGAGGCCTCTATTTGGAAGGTCTTCATGCCATAGAAAAGTCCATGAAAAGCAGACATATGTATATGTGTGTGTGTGTGTGTGTGTATTTAAATTTTTATATAAACACAAAAAGCACAAACAAACGCAGAAAACATAGCAATAACATCTTCTTGCCAAAAGACAAAGGTTCCCTAAAAAGTTTTTGTTGGGTGATTGCCAGGGGAAGCCCCCGACTTGAAAGCCCTGCCCCCCCCCCCAACCTTTTTAAGAGCAAAAGTAGCAGAGAACAGCAGAGCAGAAATGATCATGTGATGATTCTTTCCTGTTCCAGGTGTAAAACTTCAGATGTACTTTGTGTGCAGATACAGTGCTCACAGTAATCTGCGCACAGGATCCCATGAGTTACATCCTTCTTTTTACAGTCTATGGTTACATCCCTTTGTTTTCGTAGGTATTCGGTGGTTTTCTGTACCAATTAATATCTGTTCCTTCCCTCATAGGCAAGTCTGCAAACAATACCATCATGTTATATCATCCACATGATCTGAAGTCACATTTTTATTGTGACCTGGTTCACCAGGTAAAAGTCAATAGTCTTCAGTTTCTTTCCTCTGTAAAACTACATGCTGATCTTAATACTTGTGCCCCGCTAGTCATATCTGGCAAGTCTCTCTGGCTTAATGGTGAGAGCTCAGTAACCAGCAGGTGTTAAACCTGTTGAACACCTGAAAAACTACAGAAATGTAATATTAATCAAACCTGAGGATTACAGTTAAAGAAGTAAACTGTGTACCGCAGTGTCTTCACAGCTCTCCTGGTCATCCTGTAGAGCATACTGTATGTAGCACAGACTGAGTTTGTTGTTGACTTTTCCGGCTGGCCAGAAGACCTGAAACAGCCGTGAAATTTTTTCTGTCCAAATGAGCTTGAAAAGTCTCATATAAGAAGAGCTTTATTAAAAAGATCCCTAAAATACTCCTTTTTTGTAAACTGACAGCTACTACACAGATTTGATTAAATCTTTTTTATATGAGCTGAGCATGTGCTCAATGTCAAACTGAATGTGACTGCTTCTGACTAGGGGTGGGAGAACTGATACTTTGAAGTCAATACCAGCCTGTAGTAATCTGCTGATAAAAACATGCCATTTGTTTTCAATTCTAAAAGTCTTAAGCTATTAAAACTGCACGCGAAGCCTTGCCCAGTGTATATGTTTTATGGCAGCTTACCAGATCATCTTACATTACATTTTGCTTTGTTTAAAAAATAATCTTATATTAATATGTAATCTATTTTGCCATTTAAAAATTTCTATTCAATATTTAAACTTTATCCTTCAAGGGGCAAAAAAGTATCAGTATTGATGGAAAAAAAAATCCCATAACCTAATGGTATTGTATCAACATGAAAAATGTAGGTATCACCCATCCAAAAGATTTTTCATTTGAAACTGATTGACAATGAACAACAACACACTACTTAAATTCTTAACATTTATTAAGAATGTAAAAAGAATAGCGCATGTATCCCTCCAAAACATCATGAAAAATCAGTACAGAGGCAGAGTCTAAGCAGGGGTGGGCACAGAACCGGTTTTATCAGAGCAGGAGTGCTGATCTGGGTTCAAGCGGTCAAACCATTTTAAAAGGGATTCCCAACTAAAGCCAAAGAGGCAGCATGAATTAACCTCTGGATTAACACTCCTGTTCTAACAAACCTAGTATAAAAGGGATTAAATCTGCAAAATAAATGTGGAAGAGACAGACTGAAAGGAGACTTCCTCCTCAATCCTTCCTCAGCGGTATTGTCTGCTCATTGATGCCTTCCTTAGTGACGATACAAATCCGAAGGGCATCTCCGGTGTAGACGTCTCTCTCTGCAGCCGAGATGAAGACATCCTTGACCAGCTGAACCGCCTTTTCCTGAGTCAGAGGAACGTGCTGCACACCCTCCATGTTTTTGAATCCAATCTGGAAAGAATATGTTGGCAAGTCAAACCGAGTCCAGAGTGAGGAAGGATTATTGCAAGTTTGCATGAATGTGTTGATTTGTGTATTTGTCATTCACCTGGTTGTCTAGTAGTGGCTGCAGCATGGCACTGGCTGACCCTCCGGCCTTGTAGGTGTCTCTCTGGTAGGAACCCACAGGGTCAAAACTGTACACCGCTCCTTTGCCTACATTGCACATATTCAATTTAAAAATAATTTTCAAACAAAGTAATACAGGAACAACAATGAGAAATAACAAATCACAAAAATATAATTGCAGATGTTGTTTCAGGGGTCTTTTTAGCTTGTGCAAACCTGTGCAACTATGATCTACGTTACATAACAAATTACAGGTTTGCATGCAGGATGTACTGAAATGTAATGTTCTGAAATGCAACAAATAAACCCCCTTTTCTTTATCTTATTACACGTCTGGCAATAAATCATACTGGAACGCACTAGAATTTAACCATACACACCATGTTCATCCAGTCCTCCAATGATGTTGTAAACGTAGTATGGGAAGAATCTCCTGCTGTAAAGGATGGTGGACAACATGGCCGCAATGGCTCCGCTGGTCATCATCTTGTTGTTTGAATGTTTGTACATCTGAGGGAGCAGAAGCAATAAATTATTCAGATGTCCTTGTAGCAACAACCCTGAAAACCAGAATGACAAACTGCAGATGGCCTATCAGTGTGACACAAAAAGATAGCTGCATACTGAGTTGCTGCTTCACCAGCTGATTGGCAGTGCAGAGAAAAGCCCTGCGGTGTCATTACTACAACTGGGAGGACGAGGATGCTACAGACTAAGTACTATCAGAGTGTGTGGTATCCTGAAGAAACCATCAAAATGATTAAATAATGATCATCATTTAATTTAGCATTTTCATTAATAAGTATAATAATCAAAGCAGATCTAAAATTACTTTTAAAAATATATCTAAAGCATAATTTATGCATTTACTTTATACTCTTAGTGCCAGAACACTCAATTTTAAATTTAAGTCGATCTAACAGAGTGTAATGTGTCAGATTTTTCACTGTGCCACTCTCTCACTTCAAGACTTGCGATGTTACCACAAGCAACCTAATGTTAGTTATGTTACACGATGTTAGGTCTAGCAAAAAAAACTTATATATCATACAAACTAATATATCATAGCTAATCTGTCAGAGAAGTCTGTCCTATAGCAAACTAATACACTGACTTAAAGGTTATGTGTGAAGAATTCAGTGACAATTAGTGTAAGACGCTGCAGACAGCAACCTACTGAAAAGTACCCACCTCATCCTTTGTAAAGAACACACTCTAAAAGGAATTGCATAGTTTTTCCTTCTCGTTAGTGACTAAATTATGGTGTTGAAACAGTGTAAAATGTAAGGGAGCAAAAACAATCTTTGGATTACTTTGTTTTGTTTGTTTTTTACTGCAAACAATAATTGTAACTACAATTGACTACGCAAATGAAATCATAGTTTTAATTTATTGCACTCCGTCATAGCTTTTTCCAAATACATAGAATTAAATCTTTTTCCCCTAGATTGTCATTTCCACCTAATACTTTCATATAGGATAATAAAATGTCACATAAAAGCTAAAAGATCAGTTTGCTTTTTAAATCTGTTTTTGTGCGGTGATACTGTGGAGTGTGCTGACACTGGATGCAACTAGAGATGGTTTTACAATGACAACATCCATAGCTGACCAATGTTTTGGGATGTGAGTGGATAGTGAAACTGCAACATCTTTCTGTCACAACTAACCTTTAGCCTGGCATCAATGATTTTTGTCAAAGTGAGGCAGTCACCATGGAAACCACTGCAGCCAATGACAGTTGTGTCTGTTCTGTAAAGAGAAGCAAAAATCGGTCTAAGTCTTTTCAACATATTATTTAGTCAGCTTAGCATAATGTAATGTAGAAGATTTTCTATCTCCTGATTCCAACTATTAAGCAGGAGGTGAATTTATCTATACGGGAGCACTTAGAGTAAATTTCTCCTTCCTTCACAAATACCATGTCATCGCATTATAAGCGGCTAACTGTTACATTTGATATAAAATTTTAACAGACCAAAGGTCCAAGTAAAATTGTAAATGACTGACGTCGTAAAGTGTCACTACTGCTAACCTGTTCCCTTTCATTAGCTCCTAAGAGAAATGACGGTGCACTTACAGCTTGTAGCATTTTGGAGAGTCCCGGCTATGGATGGAGTAGCCTTCACTCAGCCTGGTGTCTGAGGCTACAATTGCGAAATCTTCCCCGGCAACAGCTAGTACAGTTCTGAAAAAAACGTGAAAAATACAAGTAAGTTACCTTAGCTCGGAAAACACAACACCTGATGCTGTCCTAGACAGATGCTAACGGAAGCTAGCAGATGCGAAACTGAAACTGTCTGAATGCATCTTCTATTCCCTCTAATTGTCCGAGACGGATGGTTTAACTGAACATTAGGGTGAAACAAAGTACACAGTGCACAACAATAATACACATGTAAACTATTAAATAACTTAATATTTGTTTTGTTGGCTTTCAATGTGCTGTTAGCTACTTAGCACAATCACACACAACAGAGCGTTAACGTAAGCTAGCTAACAGGCTAACGAACCAGCAGCTGAAAATTCCTACTGACCCGCCATTAAATGCGTATGGTGAAAACCGGTGCTCTACTGGGCCAGCATAGTGGTAATCCTTCATCTTCCCAGGGTCTGCAAAAGTCTGGGATGAAATCATATTGGAAAAAGAGAGCCGACGGAACTAGATCTTCTACCAAGTAAACCCGCTGTATCACTGCAATATGGCAGCCTCTTCTTCTCCAGTTAACATGAGCATGTGCAGAGGTTACAGCGCCCCCTTTATCTTTCAGATACAACTGACTGGCGTGAGCTAAACTTGTGCTGACTTTGAGTTCTTCAGATACATATATATTTTAAATACACTTACGTTAAGTGTAACATTTTAGGCCAAGTTAGATTTCTTGACCTGCAGGTCAAGAAGTGCATGGTGCATGTGTGCATGGGATAAACAGAACAGGATGGAGCTTATACCATAATCTATAATGATCATGCCTCTAACAGTGCCTCTGACAGTGAAAAATGAATGAATTGCTAACTCTACTTCTCTCTAGGAGTGACAGGAGTGGTTCTGTCTCTCTGCGTTGGCCCTTCATTGAACCTATCCAGGATGTACCATACCTATGGGAAAGGCCCCCAGCCCCTCTGTAACCTTGCATTGTTATAGGCGGGTAAAATCTATGGATGGATGGATACCAAAGATTACTATATTTATCAAGTTTTAAAAAAATGTTATATACAAGATAAAGGGAAGAGAAACTGTTAAAGTGTTGCATTTTGTTTGTTTTTTTATTGTAAAAGCACAGTAACCATGACATTAGTAAAAAAAAAAATCCCTTCAACCCAATTATTGCGGGACAATACAAAACAACTAAAAAAAGACAAACTAATACGAAAAAGAGCTAATCATAAGATCATCACACGGATGGATGTTATATTCAGTGTAATTACATTTTGTGTAATTACGAGTAGTTACATTTTGTACAACAATAATAGTGAACGAGGTGGGACACTTGGTTTCAGGATTCACTTACAAAAGCTGAAAATTCATGCCGTCTTCCACCGGCAAAGAGTTAATAATTTAATTACACAGGATCAGAAGCATCATTTGATTTATTAAGTTTGCCCTTTCCTGCTTGTCTCATTCAATGAAACTTAATCTTAAACAAACTGGAAGTTATATGATGCAAAAAACATACAAAAAGAGGTAATTTTAAAACAAACTGTTTAACATCAGCAAGCCTTGTAAACTCATATCATATCAGTAGATTAGAAGCACCATTTGTACCTGAAACTATTTCCCAGAACAGTTTATCACTGCAGACAGATTACGAGGTCAAAAACTGTATAATTCATTGGTTTACAGGAGCAGGAATGCTTACAAACTCTCCCATCGATGTTACTGCCCAGTGTACAAGTACAAACATAACATGTGGTTGTTTGGTGCAGAAGATGGCCACAACAGACTTAAATTCAGGGTCTACTTTGCTGAAACTATCAGAGTGTCATCTGTTTGGCATCAAGTGATAAGTAATAATATTTCATTGTTAGTATTTGGTCTTCTCTTTTTTCTTTTTAGGGGAGATCATATATGTTTGAAAATATCACTCTTCCAACAGTTTTGGAGGAAAACAACTATCTGTCGTTTTTAGATGAATTGGTGACTATGCACTTGGTTTTAAATTCAACAATTCATTGTTCATCATGTTGATCATTTATGAGCCGACTTGGACTTCTTAGGTGTTTTGACCCCTCCTTTCTTCTTGGGTGTGGTGAAATCTTTGTCACACACCTCACATAACCAGAGACCTAAGGAGAGAGAATTAATTAAAAATCATTAAAAGTACCAAAAGCAGACAACATTAATGAAAGTGAACTACATTAATACAAATTATCTTCCTAAGTCTGGTTTACCTTTTTTAGTGACAAAGTAGTTGCACCCACAATGCACTGAGCCTGTTGGTCTATCCACTCACCTGTAGGTATGGACTCCATGCCTACACAGAACGTGTGGTATCCTCTGTCACACATGTCGCAGAACATCATCTCGTCCTCGTGATGAGGCTGCTGGCACACGGTACAGGTCTTGCACTCCATACACTGCCAGCGGTACGTCTGGATCATACACACCAGCTCCTCACTCATGTCCAAGCAAGAGGGATGGCCTGAAATGTACGAAACATGGGGAAACACACGCCGGAGCAAAAGAGAGACACACACATCAAAATAAATGGACAAAACATGTACAGAAACATAGAAGCAAGCACACGAAAAGAGACAAAAACAGACAAATTGTGAAAAGGCCTATGTACATACACATAGTATCAGTGCTGTCTTGTTATTTTAGAGGAGTATTTGAGGAATGCATTTACAGAAAAACTGTAACCTATCTTTCTATGTTGTTTTTACAAAAATAATAATAATAATAAATCAACTTTAAAATTTACAGCTCCGGTTGTAAAAACACTTGTAAAGACTACAAATGCGTAACTGCACTGGCACGGTTATAAAAGCATTTCTAATTGTACAGTCAGTGTAAAATGAAAAAACCCCACCACCAGTGACAATATATCTGACACTAGGGCGAGGCAATATATAGAGATTTTTTAATATATCGAGACTTTGTCACACAAGATATATAATGATATATTATAGTTTAAATCAAGCTAGCTTGTTTTGAGTTGAAAATATCTTATTTAGCATTTGGCACAACTCCATCTTTGTTATGGTCATTGAAAATTATTTTTTTATTTTTCAATGCACATCTACTTTAATTTCAGTCAAATATTTTAATGCACACGTGCTTCTGATCCTTAATAAAAGTACATTTTGCCCCAGGGCTGTAAATTTGAACCGGCTCTTTGGAAACTTGACCCAAAAAAATTTATATGGAGATGAATACAATGATACAATGTATATTGTGATTAAGGAAACATTTATCGAGATATGATATTTGGTTCATATTACCCCGCCCTATCTGACACGCAATTACATTCACTTTTATGATACAAGGGATCATTACCATTGTCTAAATTGTGTTGATGTGTAGCAAAATACTAGAGAACTTCCTGAATTAATTAAAAAAAATCAACAACATCTTAACAAAACAGCAGATTGACATCCTGTGAAACAAAGTGTGAAAACTTACCACTGTTATCACACTGGGAGCAGTGAATCAGAGCCTCTGGCTTGCCTTTCTTGTTGGCCTCTTTACCCTTCTGGCAAATGCCACATATAGCATTGGGAATGACCTTAGGCTGCAAGGGCAGAATAATGCTATAAAACCAATCACACATGTGTATCCTGTAGTCATGGAAATACAGAAGAAAACAGTAATACCTGGGAGAAAAAGGAGCACTGTCTCAACTAACAAGGGCTTTTTTTACTTTGAGGGAAGCAGATGATTGCTGGCTCACAAAACTGAAACACATTTTAATCACCTGTTGTCCAAGCCAATTTAAAGTTTGGGGCACTGGCAGGCATGGATGCTATTTCAGTTTTTGAGAACAAAACTGTAGTTTTTTGTAGAAAAGAGTTTTCTTGAGATCACATCACCAAAATTCTTTTGACGGATCAAAAGCAACAAAGTACCTAAAGAGGCTAAAACGTTCACAGACGTGTAGTTGAATTGCAAGCACACAAAAACAGCAGCATCTGTTTTGTACTAAAAAAAATGTGTCAAAAAAGCAAAATAAGGATCTAGGAATTATTTTCTAACAAAATATTTATGATAATTCCCTTCACTTCAATGACTGACAAAAACAGAACTGTAAGTTTAGAAAGGTTCACCCCTGTTTTGCTTGTGAAAGTACAAATCTTAAGTTTCAAAGAAACTTACTGAGTTTAAAAAATGGGAAAGAGGAAAGAGGTGAAGGGACATTTAAATTAGGACATCACACATGCAAACAAGAAACAATGTAAAAATTTCTTCCTGTGTTGAAAAACAGATATATTAAATCAAACATATAAATGAGCCATAACAACAAAACCACTAACACGTAGAGGGAGTAACACTGCTCATCTCCTTGCAATGTTCTGCTGGGAAAAAACCTGCATCCTGGTATTCACATGTGTGTTACTTTAACAACTGCCTGGGAAAGGCTAAAAGAACCCACGCACGCAAGGAGTCTAAGGTGTTCACCCAACCATAAAACTCTCCAGTTACTGATCTCGTGGGATTTGATGATATCTATGTGGAGCTAGCCAAATCCAAAAACACCCCACCCTTCTAGCCTTCAGGGGCCGAAGGATCGCCAACATCCCACTAACACACTGCTGTGAGCTTAGACATTCAGTGTCCACAGCCTGACTGGTCAGAACAGCTCATGCAGCAAAATGATTAGCTATGTAATATGAGGCGGGTTGTTATGACGCTATACTGTAGCTCATGTGCATTATTATTAGCACAAAAGGATGTAAAATAACCAGATCCTGTCAAATATTTATTCATTTGACAGGTTTATAGTTTTTCCTGATATGATTGTGATAAGGTGATATGGTGATAACATACAGTATAGTGTGACATCAATGATTAAAATGTCCCCTGCAGGAAGTGAGCAAATCGGATTTTACAGCCAGAAGCTGCAAACTAGGCATCATTGAAGGTCAGAAAAGGTTTGGTAAAGATAGAAATCCAAAACTATAAAACTAAGAGCAAGACAGCAGCAGGTGAGGGAGACAGGAAAGAAGGATCGGTTTGCTTAATGTCTTACTGGCAAATGCCACATATAGCATACTAGCTGATAGTTAATAAAAGCTGATATAGTTATCTTATCTTCACAACATGGGAAAAAGAAGGGAACATGAAGAGCCTACATCAGCGGTACTCAGTCTAAGGCTTTTGATCCCAGAAAGTGTGGATGTTGAAAAACATTGTTAAAACACCTCTTCAGTGAAAATATCCTCACAGTAGGACTGGAAATGGGCAATTCATGAGACTGAATCCAGCTAGTTTCGGTATGATTTATTCTACGTTAACTGAATATGAACAGGAAATACTGCATGTTCAGGCACATATAAGAAACAGAACTAACTTTTTCAAAACACTTTCAGCCACGTTTGCCTTTACAAAGACTCTTGGTTTTTGAAAGGTTTCATAATGCTCTAGCATGCTGCTGCAGAGGCAAACACAGAGGGGAAGTGAAGTGTGAACTTCATATGAGCTAACTATATATACTAATCCACTGCTGGATGATATATTTGACAACTGAGCGAATCAGATTCAATACGTCTGACACAATAAACTTTTTAAACTTTTGGTCTGCACCAATAATCCACTACTAAAATGTGGGTCCCGTGATTTTTATCTACATATTCTCTCTATAAGTGAGCTACAGGATGGCTGTGAAGCCTTAGTGATCATATAGTTCATGTTGTGGAATCCTTAAACTTGATCTGACAGTTTAATGGTGCGGTTTTGGTGCATTTCAGAAGCAATATATTACATCTGAGCAAAGTACTGTTGTGGATCATTTAATAAATTCCATCTTTGATCATCATTGATATTCCTGGGTTGTCTGTAAAATGCTGCACTACTAAAGCTTTAAAGCGGAGCCATCGAGTCACTGTTCCACTGCATGCCCTGCAGATAATAGTTAGATCAATGCAGAACTAACATTTTTATGCAAGCACCTGAGCCACTAAATAAAACTTCCAAATACTTATGGAAACATCCAAATCATTAAAGATAATTCAGTCTGTCATCTGTTTTGGGGCATGAGAACATTTACAACATGACTAATTAAATTATTTATATATATATAGATATATGTGTTAAAAAGTTATTGCATCTACATCCTTTTGTATGCATCACAAATACGAACAGTCCAGGGATGTAATTTTAGTGCCTTCTTCCTACCAACATGCCATGTTTCAAGGCTCAAAAGCATATGCAAAATGATCTGCTGAATAGTGTCAACTCAAAGTTAAGTTAAAAAGAAGCTTAACACAGTAACCAAACACATAAAAAAGGACCATGCCCACACTACAAAGCTGAGCTGAACTCAACCGGACATATTTAGGTCCATTGGACTTATTAATGCTGTTTAAATCATGCATTTTCATTTGAATGTTTTCTTGTTGTCTGAAGGAGCAAAATAAAGTTTGAGCGCACACCTGTTCCCGGTTTCATGTAGGATAAGATCGCAAGGTAACAAGGCGTGATGCATTTAGATGAGGTTCATGACCTTTATTTGAATTGAGCATCAAAGATGCATCCCTGTTTGGATTTGAGGGAAAAGTAAGCTGATGTGTAGCTCAGTCAGCACACAGACTACTTGTAGCTCAGCTCAGTAAAAGTGTGAACAAGGTCAGCATATCCTCATCTCCAATGGGACAGTTAATGCCCACTCCAAACAGCTTACCGATGCGTATTTACATCCTCATGGTACATCACATGGTGTTAAAACAAAGTGTTATCTTAGCAGTACAAACTTAAAGCAGTAGGATTGAATGCTTTCTACACTTCAGGTATAAATGATAAAACCTTTTCTAGAAGCAACCATTTATTTTTAATAGTGACCACAAGCTGTTTGGCTCATGTTTTCTATGTCGAAATAACAAAAAATGTACTTTCTTTCAGGATTAAAAAGGGAAAAACTAGCAGCCAAAACATCCACTGACTTGTCTTGGAAATATATTTTTTGACAAGTGAGGACAGACAAGAGGTATATTGAAGACAATCAGAAGGAAAAAAATTGTCTTTGCTGAAAAATCAAAAAATTGAAAGTGCAGCAAAAAGAAGCGTAAACTGTTCCTTTAAAATGTTCTTATTGCTCACAGTCTTGTACAAAGAGGGGGGAAAAAGCCATGTGGCAACGGTCAAACCAAAAACTGAAGACGAGACCCCCTGTGTGTATGTGTGTGTGTGTGTTTGTGAGTGTATGAACCAGGATGTCCCAGCTTGAATAGGCTGACCAACTGTAGAAGCTGTAGAACAAAGTGAGGAGAGCTAGGAGGGGTGGCGGGATGGATGGAGTAAGGGAGTGGTAGTAGTAGAAAGAGGAGGAGGTGTAGAAAAGTGCTGCTGCTGTTGTTGAAGAAGAGTTCAGTTGGTTTTGTCCTCTACCTTGTACCCCGGGGTGGCTTTGTTGGAGGCAGAGTGGCGCTGGTCTTTGCCTGGTGTTGATGTCCTGTCTTTGGCTTTGGACTTATGACCTGGTCCACTTCCACTCTCCTGGCTCTCCACATCGGATGCATTGCCTGAGGAGCTGTCCTGTGGGGTAACAACCAGGTGGAAAACTGACTGAAAGTATTTCAAAGGTTTATAAAGATGCCCGTTTATTGAGACTTATTAAAGTTAGCCACACTTCCATCAAACATACAAAGTTCAGGATTAAGGCTTTTACACACTGGGACTGATGCGAATAAACGGCACAAAATTCGGAAGTGAAATACCAACGTCTTTGTCTGTACACACCAAGTCCGATGCGACATTGCGAATAAATTATGAATATTTCAGAACAGATTAGAGAGATGAAAAACAAACATGGATTCTACATAAATCGACGACGATATTGTCCTGTTGATGACAAAAACAAAGAAAAAAAGAAAATATTGGGTACATCCTACCCTAGAGAGGAAAGAAGAACTTGGAGAGTTCACTTGTTTGGTTACAAATAGTATTGTAATCGATAAGTTTGATCATACCATCTTCATAATTGAGCTCGCTGGCAATAGTTTACGACACATTGTCCTTGTCTTTGTTGTCGCTGTATTTTTTTCTCGCTTGTCAAACAAGCAAAAGTGCTGTGACACAAAGAATTTAAGGCGTTCAGCCGTTATGTTCTTTAAATGTCTGTCATTTAAACTCTTACTGAAGTAGCAGCCTGTGATCGTTTCCGGTGACGCTGTCAACGCGCCTTCTATGATTGGTTGAATGTGTTTCTGTCGGATGCGAATGTCAAGAAAATCGACCTCAGTTCAAAAACATGAACGGCGCAATATCGCTAGACGGAATTTTGTCACTGATGTGAATCTTCCCGTGAATCTGGCACACATCAGACATTAATAATAATAACAATAATACATTGTATTGAATAGCCCACTTTAAAAACTGGCAAGACCTCAAGGTGCATTCCTTTTAACTCACAGAAGAGTTCTTGTTCTTCTTGTCATCTTTGCCATCTTCAGCATCATCTGAGTCAGGCTCTGAGTCCAGAGCAGGCAGCTCTGGATCCAACGGAGGCTCATACAGAGCTGTGTTCAATGGCAAATAGCGCAGCTCATTGGGAGAGTATCTGTCATGAACGATAAAGAGCAAAACACAAAACAACAGCACATAATAACTACTGGGGTACTTTGTATTGGGAAAAACCTTAAAACAAATTTATGTAGGTAACTTTTAATATAATCAAACCAAGCTGTTAGCACAGACATCTGTTTTAGCATGAAAATACCTTTTGTAGTAATCTTGGAACTGTCCTGGTATGAGAGCCACAGGGTAAGGCCCTGTTTTAGTGAGCTCTGGGGCCAGCACCTTGAACCTGCCCTGGGGTACCTGGATAATCTAGGACAAAAAAGCAAACATAAACATTTAATAATAAATTCAGCATAACGAGCATCACTGGCCCTTTAGAGGATCATGTGCTATTTTAGAAAGGCTTTACATGTGTCTGGAGATCAAAGTACGCTCTTCTCTCTTCCATGCGCTCCCTGTTGAAGTTACTGTTGAACTCTGCAGCTTTTTTTGCTGCCTTCTTTATGTACTCGGGCACCTTGCTGGCCTCCACCTTCTGGGGGTTCTGCTGTTGCATTTGCTATCAAAGCATGAGAAAATGTAAGAAGATGTTAAAGCCTGTAGAAAATGTTCATGAAATGCAAAACCACAGGGAATTTCTGTTTTGGGTGCACTTACAGAGTACTCTTTTGCTATTCTCTGTCGCTCCCTTTCTTGCAGTATGACTGAATACTCGGAGTGTTTGGTTGGATATTCCTTTATCATCAGATCTATAACCTCATCACTCCTCAGAGCTGTCAGGCCTGGCCATAAACACCAAAGATATGCAGTATGTTAAGACCACGCAGGGATTTTGTGACACCTGTAAATGTTAAGCTGGTGAGTTTTAAGAATTTGATCTGTACCCAGAGTGCACTGTGTCTCAGTGATGACGTTCTGTTCACGAAGATAGAGCTTCTCTTTGTGGGACAAGTCCCTCCTTTCCATATCTACAAAGGGATTAAAAAAGTGGAAATTATTCCCAATGCTCAACATCCATCCATCCATCCATTTTCTGAACCGCTTAATCCAAGTGGGTCGCGGGTGTGCTGGAGCCTTCCCCAGCTATCAACGGGCGAGAGGCGGGGTACACCCTGGACAGGTCGCCAGTCTGTCGCGGGGCCGACATGGAGAGACAGACAACCACTCACACACACACACTCACTCCTAGAGAGAATTTAGAGTGCCCAATTAACCTCACATGCATGTCTTTGGACAGTGGGAGGAAGGCGGAGTACCCGGTGAGAACCCACGCATACACGGGGAGAACATGCAAACTCCACACAGGAAGGCCACAGTTTCAAACCCCTCCTCAGCCGGAATATGGCTCCGACCGACTTGGGACTCGAGCCGGCGGCCTTCTCACTGTGAGGCTGCAGTGCTAACCACTACACCACCATGCAGCCCATTTATTATTTCAGGTACACTATTATAATTTTTGGGTAAGAATTTTCACACCCAAGATTCATTAGTTAGTTTTGCACCATGGAATAGCATGTAATGCAACGTCCAAGAAAAGCTCCCTCAGCTGCACCATGAGATGCATACAGCATGGCTAGTAGTTTGTTTGAGGACTTCTGGTAGAGCTGAACAACTGAGTCGTTCAGTGGGTCCTTGTTCTTGTCCACCCAGCCACTGATATTGTAATCCACTGTGCCGGCATAGTGAACCAGAGAGAAGTGAGCTTCGGCTTTGCCCTTTCCAGGTTTTGGCTTCTCAAAGGCCTTGGTTTTGCCCAGATGCTGATCATGCAGCTTGTTCTTGAAAGAGGTGTCTGTAGCCTTGGGGAACATGCATTCCTCTTCAAGGATGGAGAAGATACCCATTGGCTTAGAAGAATTGATATTACATGT
>JAVQJG010071878.1:0-16880 GCA_036024015.1 Craterocephalus amniculus | reverse complement strand
TGTAAAGCACTCTGTTCTCAACTTTGGTTGTTTTAAAGTGCTATATAAATTAAATTGATTTGATTTGAAACAGCATATTAACATTGATGGAAATTAGCTACTGGTTAAATCTGGCATATTTATGACCTTGTGTTCCATCATTAATATGCATTGTCCCTTTCCAAAAATAAATAAATGAAAATTAACATGTGGGGCGACTGTTTTCGTTATTCATTCTGTTGTAAGTTTGTTGCTGTGTCTGTTCTATGACTGATCGATGTCCTCACATTTGACAATGAATTTATGACTCGATGACTGCAGGGTCATAGTTACAAAACAAGCACAAATCATCACCCTGCCACCACCGTGCCTGAAACTTGCCATATGCTGCGTTTGGTTTTCTCTGTGCATTATGACCAGACACATTTACTTTGGCCTTGTTTGTCAGGAACACTGGTCCAAATGTTTTGTGATTTACAAGCCCTCTGAACGAATAACACTTTATAAACTTGTTGGGATTTTCTTTTTTAGACCAGCAAAATGCCAAAACCTCAGATGATCGATAATCAAGGGCATCAATTAACAGTATCTGGCTGAATTCTATGGAGTCTGTAGGGATGGATTTGACTTCTTACACACAGCTTCTTCTGCATGAAAAGTGGAACCGGTCATGTGTTGGACTACACTGCTGTGCAAAGGAAAACATATTAAGTTTAACTCCATTATAAGTAGACAGGTTTAGTCGGGCACATTTAAAATGTATAATAACTGTCAGGATGTGCTAAGTTTTATTTAAAAAAAAAAACATGACACTGCTAGAGAGCTTCCACTTCTGTTGCAAAGTATTGCATAATTCGGTTCTTTTGTGATGGGAAAGGAGACAAAATGTTGTGCGCCAAGTGGGAAACCTTGTGGCCTTTCTTGAAGTCAGACTGTCAGTGATCGCTCTGTCATCGCTGCTGTCACCCCAGTGAGCCCAGTTACTGTGGCAACCAAGTTAAATGGCTGTATTGAAGAGCATTCTTCGCTGCAGAGTCATACGCACAGATAATCTATTGTTGAGCTCTTTTTTACAGCGAGAACAAGTTAACATGTCTTCCTCCCAGCAGTGTACATCTGCCCTGCGATTATGAGACCTCCATCAGGGATATATGGAAGATATGAAGGCACTTTGGGGAAAACAGAAATGATGCCAAGACACTGTAAATTATGCTGTAGTGTTATATTAGTGTCATTAAAGTGCACAGCCCTGCTTACACAGGTCTCCCACACTGAGATTGTGTTACTTTCAACCTCTGCAAATATTAAAAAAACTAAATAAATATTGGATTAAACAAGAGCCTTTAATTTATACTTGAAATACTTTATTTCATTAAAAAACATTTAAAATGATAAAACAGATTGCCACTAAGCACAACTGAGATATTGAGCACAAGATCCTGCTGTATTGGAAAAACGTAGCTGCAAACAGTTCAGTGAAGCTAGTAAATAAAGTCAGCCATACCCCCAGGGTTTTAATACTATGCCTACAATCACTATTTATTGTACAGCAGAAAAAAAAGAACAGTGGTGTGCAGTCGGGTAGACAGTGCCTACCCAAGGCATAAAGGAAAATGTACCATTTTAATCTTTTTAAAAAAAAAATTATTTCAATTTGTTTTATAATTAATACTTTCATATATTTTTTCAAACATAATATCCTATAGCCTGTTGCACCTACTGGATCAGTTTGATAGTGATGTTATACAGTATAGTGCTTTTCACTGCCTCCTGCTGGACAGGCAGAGAAGCTGCAGTGTATTACGCTCCAGGCCACGCCCCTTCTAAAAGCACTGAGATGCTCCGCCCTTAACCATTATAGAATGGATATGAAGTGTGTTCGTACATGTTAGTTTCATCATATAAATCTTTTAGATGAAAAGTACTGTGTATTTACATGATACATACTTTCATGTAGTAATGGCATTACATGAGTTCTGTTTGATGTGACTGAAATAAAGTTATGAAGAAATTTACGTAAAATGGCATCGCTAAGCTGCCTATTTACGTTACTGTGCCATGCCAATGCTCTATACGTTCAGAGGATTAGTGAACTGATGTGTCATAGAAGAGGAGCAAAAATGTGAGGCACGTATAAGACGAAAGGCAAAATGGAACATTCATTCATGTTCTGTACCGCTTAATCCAGTTTAGGGTCAAGGGTGGGCTGGAGTCTATCCAATTAATTATCAGGCGAGAGGCGGGGTACACCTGGACAGGTTGCTAGTCCATTCCAGAGCCAGACAGAGAGACAGTCGACCATTCAGGCACACACTCTCCAGGGAGAATTTAGAGTGACCTATTAATCTATCATGCATGTCTTTGGACAGACTCCTTGCAGAAAGGTCACAGTTTCATTCAAGGCTTGAACCAGCGACCTTCTTGCTGTGAAGCTGCGGTGCTAACCTCAAACCTCTGCATCCTGCTGGGCAGGGCAGGACTTTGGACCTGAATCTGCTGAGCACCAGGTCCAAAAGATGAGTACCAATGGGTGAGTACCGCTGCTCTTTGTTATGAAGTGGACTTAGTGGGACTTAAATCAAAGGAAATATTAACTCATATGTTAGAAAAAATATATGCAGCTCCTGTCTGTAATGCTGGTCCAGAGTCACTTAGTTTCCCAACTCAAAAAAATCTATTTGATCTTCTGAGTACAATCCCATTGTTTAGCTGTTTCTTTGTTGTTGATCTGGGATAATTTTAAAAAATGTGAAAATGTGACCTTTAAATACATACCATGAGGACGGATTAGGATGTTTGTAGGGGAAACATGTTGGGAGTTGGGAAGGAAGCTTCTGTCAGAAATAAAAGTTTGAAGTGTCGTTCAAGTGTTGTAGTGAATATTTGGCCGCTGCAAACCTGAAAAGCTGGTTGCAGGACGAGTGTGTGGTCAGTCAGTAATGGCTGTGTGTGTGTCCAAGCTTGTGTGTGCGCTGCAGTGGGTCTATTGATGATGGAACGCTGCTGGTTGTAATGACAAAGTTAATTGGGAGAGTCTGGGGAATGCTATGGAACCATTTTAAAGTTGTTTTAATAGTGTATAAAATCTTGTTTTTGTTAGTTCAAGCAGGAATGTACCTGCCCACACACACAGATGATCGTTTTCATGCCTGTTGGAATTTACAATCCCCGCCCAACCCAACCCTGGAGCTCACCACACGTGTCTGAAAATGGAGGTTTTCATATCTATGTACACTACCACTCAAAAGTTTGGATGCACTGTCCCTTTAAATCCAGTGGTACAGCAACATTGGCTGGATTTAAGTCAACACAACAACAGTGCTACTACACAATAGTGTTGATTTAATTAAACTGTTAGCCAAATATTGAAGAACCTCCCTTTGAGTGGAAACTATCTTCCAACCAATCATCAGAAGAAGCAGGTGTTCCTGCAGTACCCCCCAATCTCAACCTTTACCAAAACAGACCGCACGATCATTTCCATTCATTTAATCATTAATCTTTGCTTAATCTTAATTCTTTTTTGCATCCAGCTAATCTGTTAGTCAAAAAGTCCACTACTATCTAAATGGTTAGTCTATTCCTTACAGTTCATTCCAAATTGGTGTAAGGTCCCACCATGTAATAGTTTGGAGTTGATCCTTACAGTGGCAAAACTTCTGGTCTTAAAAAAACTAACATTTGACCAAACAAGGGACTTTGAAACAGTGGTGGCTCAGTGTGCCTAATATAACTCCAGGTTTGGAACTGAGATCCTGCCCCAAGAAAAAGTGACGAAGTTCCTCAAGGCCTCATTTGGGAGTGGATCTAAATATTTGCTGAAGGAGTGAGTTACTTCAAAACTGTCTGGATGAGTAAATGATCATATTTCATGCTAGAAAATAGTTCCAGGTTGAAAAAACGAACTTAGCCTTTAAGTGTGGGATGAATACAGGAGATCAACAAACTGATTGAAGTGTCTCATGGTGAAAGAGGAGCCGAATCAAAAAGTAAAACTCTTGCACAGGTGGGTCTATGTTCCTTCCCTCACACCTGTGGCTGGGTGGTGATCAAAGAAAATGAGGTCATAAATACAAGTGGCCGAAATGAGCTTCCTCTTTAAGCCAGCTGGACTATCAATGAGAAGCTCCATCATCAGGGAAGACCGGCTGTTCCTCCACTAGAAACCAGTTGACATGGCTCAGGCATCTGGTTATGATGCTTTCCTGTTGAGGTATTGCAGGCACGGTTTCCAGCAGGAGGGAGTCCAGGCTTCTGGGACTTGCATGGATGGACAAATGGTGTAAAGTACATGTAGTACACAGATAAATACTTTGTTGGTACAGAATTTTACCTTTTGCTCTGCAGTACTTCAAATCATGATCGACTTACTGTCATATTTGTAACATTACTGTTGATCACTGGAGACAAGATCGCACTGTAAACGCATGGAAGCCAAATGATTAAGTTTAAAGAATTGCCAAGATAAAAGCTGGTGCAAGCATTATGAAATATTCACTCAGTGAACTTTTGCGAGGGAATCTGTCTCAAACAGAGAAGATGAGCTGAAATGTTTAATCTTATTTCTTTTTATCACTTTACTCTGCTAGGAGACGTGGGAATTAACATAAGAGGAAATGTGTGACAGGTCCTCCCTAGTGTGACTCTGTTATTCAATGAGAAAAAGATGTTTACATTCCAGTCAAACCTTCGTCAAAAATATTAACCTCCCATCGCGCCATTTCTTCTGGGATATGACTCATGTAGGGTATTGACCTGTTGGTGCAGGGACATAGAAGTCCAACACGTATTCACATTTTCTCCCATTTCTACAGATGATAAAAAAGAAATCCCAAAACCAAAACCACTTCTTATGCGTCTCACAAGCCTTCCTTATGTGTTCTCCTTTATGGTGAGAGTGCGTGTACATTGCATGTCAAAACATCAGCTCCCTTGACAATATGTCACACTGTGCTTTCACACAACACTTGCAGAAACAAACACCGTCATGCACATCATTAACTACAGTGCGTTCTTTTTTTCTCCCACTCTCTCTCAACTGAAACATTGATGAAACTGAGGCGTGCAAAAACAAGTTAACAGATGCTTGCCTCAGCAACTTCTTAAGCACAAAATACGCTTTAAATTCAAGACATGAACAGGATTATTATGATTAACGTGGTACATGCATGTTTGGGTTTTTTTAGAGCAGGCCTGCAGGAACAGTGTTGATGCAAAAAAAAAAAGGAAAAATGAGCAGTTCTGTGTGTACAGTAAACGGCCTACTGGGATGCAGACTTAGACATACTGGATCTGTGACAACCTCGCAGAGATTTCCAGATTTTCATCCCCCTCACAGCATGCTCAGACTGTCAACCTCGGCATGCAGTTTAACGGAGCTTAATGGGATTCATAAAAGCACAGAAACGATCTGAATGATTATTGTTGGGATTACAATACATTCTTTTCAACTGGCAACCATCACCTTCAAAGAGACCATTCTACTGGTTGCCTTGGTTACATGTAAAAAAAAAATCCTGTTACAATGAAATAGTCACTTCCTTTTTGGTTGAGACTTAAATCAGAATTGCTTGCTGAGGATTAATAAACATTCATGAAACACCTCCTTAATGAAGGCTGTTCTCATACATCGCATGCAGTTCCTTTTTTTACTCTGCTATGATTTTATTGTAATTCTTCTTGCATTTATGCTTTTAAATGTTTTATGTAAAGCACTTTGAATTGTCTTTAACTTGAAAATGTGCAATACAAACATACTTGCCTTGCCTTGCTACAGGTCAAACTCCTTGATCGTCATGATAGTTTTTTTTCTGATTACACAAACAAATGCCCCATGCTATTATTTTTTGGCGAAAATGTTATCTAAATGTTCAGGAAACCACAGTTTTATCTACATTCTTTATGTTGAGGTTTTATACAAGATCAAAATCACAAACATTCACGTACAAGTATCATCTGAAAAGAAGATACCTTTACAAAACAAATAAAACAAATTCATTTTAAAAAGTCATTACTTCACCTGGGAATTTTGAGCTGTCAGATAAATATATTTCTGACTAAAACATTGCAGGTGCAACTACTTACGTAATCAAAACAACTGTATGGACAATGCTATGAGTGAAAATGGAACATTTCATAACTAAGACAACAGTCTGAACAGCAGAGAGACATCCTCCATCTCAGAAACCACCACTGAATATGCAGGTGGTGAGGCGGTACCTGCTGCTTATTTTACCGCTGAGAGTAAAGCCAAAGAGAGAGAAGACAAAAATATGCGGTTTGGAATCCTCTTCCCCGAGACAGATGGCATTAAATCACCAGTCTGGGGCATATGTATAGTGCTATGCTGCTTTAAAAAGTGGATTAATTGCACATGTGAAGGGTGTAATTTGGATGCACTGCAGGCTGCACAAGGCAAGGCAAGTTTATTTACAGTATATAGCGCTTTTCAGGTCCAAGACAATTCAAAGCAGGAAGTCGCTTATGCTCACTTTCATGAACTCTGCCATGAAAGGTGTCCATGAAACAGTGCTTTACAGACGTGTCTCTTCTTTAATCTGTTGTCTCTCAGTGATCAGTCGTGGCATATTCAGTTCCAGATTCCTTGTAATGTCAGGACTGTGAAGACATTGCCAGTAATCGATTTGAAAAACTGATTGCAACAGACAGTCATTTTACAGATGAGTAAAATGAAATGTTTAAACTATAAGAACTTAAAGAAGCTCTATGCAACATTATCAGTCATAAAGCTGCTTGGAAGTAATTATTGTGCTTGACTGACCCATTCTGATGAAAAAGATGACATTTCCTCCTCCATCCGGTCTCCATAAACCAGAAACCATACTTGCAGTTTTGCCCATTGATGCTCACGTTTGTTTTGGTCTGAAAGTTTCGCGATACACAAGACTACTGCTGTACGGCAGGTCTTAAATCAGTTTGGACAGACATAAATATTTCATCTGTGATTAGGTTTTTGCTTTCATACTGCTTTGATAATTATTTTTATTACATTCCTTTGAAGCCATGGTGACTCGCCGTCGCCTGTTTAAAACAAACCGTAAGTTGCCTCTGCTTTACAACAGTCTTATTCGTCTGTTGGCTATTTTCTCTACGGAGCTCCCCTTACAGCTTTGGGGTGGGAACTGCATGGCAAACAAATCCAGAGTTACACAGATCTGCTTAAAGAAGTTTTAAATCTTTACCTATTGTGGCAGCTAATGTATATGGACAAAAACGACTTAATCTTTATAATTCTTACTTAATTGCTGAATTTAATGGATTACTTAAAAGTAATGTAGTTCTCCGGTAACAATGAGTCAGAAATGTGTTCAGCCTGCATATTATAAGATGCAGAATAGAAAGAATTGTCTGTCAGCAGATTTGGCTAATCTTTCTTGACAAGGGGGCCCATAGATAAAAAACTTTGATTTGTGAAAGTTTTCTCATGATCAATGAAGTAAATAATAAGAAATAATTAAGAAATCACTTTTCTGAATTTTATTTTAACATTAGAAGACACCATTAGTTGTAATAATCAGTTCAACATTCCCAATTAAACATTTTCTAGACACTACTGAGTCTGGAAAAACATTGAAGACCCGTGCATTAGACACTCTTCATGGAGAATGAATAAACATTCAAAGTGGGCAGAGTAAAGATAAATAATGAAATAGATGAATAAAATGTATCAAAAAGGATCAAACAAACACTGATTAAAATGAGAGCAATAATTAAAAAAACGCTCAGTGATCTACATATTCAAAATTTAACAGCAATAAGGACGAAAAAAGCTCTGAATCTGTTGATCCTGATGACAGGAGGCTAGCAGCACATTCAGACTGGAGCAGATGATTAAGGCTTTCTAAGAAGGCTGAAGCTTTCATGAGCACCTGACTACCATATAGATGAGACAACTGCACCCGACTCCTCCTTGAAATCTTATGAGCCACTTTGACCAGAGTGCTCAATCAATCTATCAAAGCAGGAGGCCAGGAGTGGAGTTCCTGAAACTTCCTTAGTTTTCCACACATTTTACTGTAAGGTAAAGAATCATCACCAGATTCTAGCTCACTTTTTTCTGCTGTATTCACAATAAATCAGATGAACGTCTGCGATAAAGAAATGAAACATGTGTGTGTTGACTGAATAGTCAACAAGTCAAAAAATGATCATCTGAATGTCTCAATTTGGGAAGGAAAGATCCCAGAAAACAGCTTAAATCAGGAGGAGTTAGGAGACTACTGACTTCAAAGAAAATTTGGACTGCATAGAGAAAGCACTGAACTCTGTGGTAGTATCAAATCACAGGTGGTCAACACATTGTATACCTCTCTGTGAAACGTCCACATCTGCTTTGTAATTCTGCGAGACTACATTGACGCGGCTTCAAAAGCAGCCGTTTTGCCAACTTTATCCTCCTGAACACAATTGAGTCTGTTACAAATTTATCAGCATATTGCTTTGGAAAATCTTCAAGTGCTGTCTGCTGAAAACAGATGCTTGCTAGAAGAGATGGTAGTCGCTTGTATATGGTGCTGTAGACAATATTGTATTTCTAATATGCATAGTATTGTGTGTATTCTGCTCATTTATACCTCAAAATTAAGATGTGAAAGTATCTCAAGTGGTTACAGACTTTGCAAAGAAAAAGTATGGTTCGATAGGACTGCTGCTTGCAAGGAAATGTAATTCACCTGTTCGGGATGTAGAATTCCTCTTAGTCTGGATCTTAGAAAGAGAATAAAGTTTGTACATGCCCTATTTTGCCAAGCACATAATTCAATTGTTTATTTATAAGAGCACAAGACAGCTGCTATAGGATGAAAACCTCCTCCTGTAGGAAACATTACATGATCATATCATGTTAGCACAGGCAGATGATTTGTACCTCAAGTTAAAAGCTTCCTTAAACCCATCAAGCATCCATTAATTCAATCTGAGACCACTGATCCAGGGTGATGCAGATCAACATCTGTATTAAACCTGCAGTATTAAGTTATGGTTTCATCAAGGAGAGACCGAAGTACAGCCCATGTGGTGAGAAAGAAATGTGCAATATGCTTAACATGTGGGGAAATACGACTGACAATCTCGTTTACAGTGAAGATCAGAAAAGAAAACCATTCAAGTTAATAAAATATAGCATAATTTATCAGGGCGATTTTTTTTGCTGCAGCATTTTGCTATTGTAACTTCTACTGTGCATCCGTTTCTCTGCAATTTGTCACAGTTTCACAGGTAATAACGCTGGCTTGTCTAATCTAAGCATTTACATGAGGTTGTGATTGTTACTGTACAGCTATCTATGTAGGCAGAGAGCAGTGTGTAAGGTCACACAGGACGCTATGAAACTTGTCATGCAGTTGGAGGTTTTTTCATTAAAGGCAACAGTTGGGACATAAACCTGTCTGGATCCTATCAGTTAGAGCACTTTAAATCTGGCACTGCGTTGTTTTCCACTTCCTCCTCTAATCTGGCACAAGACCATTTGTGTGGTGATCCTTATGTTGCGTTCAGACCAAAAGCAGCGAGAGCGTCGGGAGCATCAGGTTTACATGTAAAGTCTATGCAGATATGCAATGAGCAGGGCGTTTTGGCCGTTTGAGCGTCCGCTGCTCTCGCTGCCCTCGCCGCGCGTCAAGAGCAGCGAGAGCAGCCGCTGCTCTAGGTGGAAAATCTGAACTTTCGCTGCTTGACGCGGAGCGTCAACCAATCAGCGCAGCTTAGCTTTAGCTTTAGCAGATATGCTACGAAGTAACGTCGGGAAGCTGTTCTCATTACTTAACAAATGACAGAAATGGAGGACAGACTAATCATGCCCGTCTGTGCCCAGCCTGTCATTTATGACCATGACAGAAGCAAAAAGGACCGTGTAGAGCAAATAAATCAAGCCGAACATTACATCCGCCATTGTAGAGAGAGTGAAAAAAAGGAAAACATCCGGGTCCTGCTGACGAGCATCGAGAGCGTTTGGAGCGTCAAGACCGTTTTGATCTAAAATGTCAAGCGTCTGATTTACGAGGATCCAGCGTCCAACTTTGAGCAGTGAGAGCGTCTCGCTGCTTTTGGTCTGAACGCGCCATAAGAGTCCACGGCATCAGAGTCCACGGCATCAGAGCCCATTGGGGGCTGCAGGATGAAATTATTAAAGGTTGTGTGTAAAGTTGCTTGCTTCACACCGTTTATCCAACACTTTGATTTGACCTCATGGAGATTTGATTCAGGAGCTCCAATAATCCGTTTTTACAGGATCTCACATACTGGGATATGTGGAAGCTTCCAGGCATTATGAGAACATCGAGCCAACTTCATTTCTTCATGTTTAACCAAAGAATCAACGGGCCTTATGTCTATTCCCAGGTACAGAACAAGAGGAGATGATCATCTAAATTGCAATAAACTCTAAATCTGCTTTTTAGTTCTTAATGAACCTTTCTCCGAGCATGCGGCACTCTGAGGCAGCCTCTGCAGCTTTACAGCTCTTTCCAACAACCTAACCACAACACTGATTTAACTGCCAGCCTCCTGGCTCTTCGGGTGTGATATGAACTCTGAAATATAGTGAAACATAATATTCCAAAGGCAGCCTTGCTTATGAAGTATTTCAGCAAAGCACATCAACAAACCCAGTACCAGCAGCGGTTGACTGCAGGCAAGCAGAGGGTACAGGTACTGGGAGGGGGAGGAAGGCGAGGCGAGGCATATGGTTGTGATTAGGAAAGGGCTGGTGGAGCGCAGCGTTTACATTAACATGCTGCCTATGGGGCTGTAGAGCTTTAGGAGGTGTGTCCGTCGCACTGCTTAGTCTGCTTAGTCCGTTCTGAGTTTGCAGAGGCCGAAGTGAAAATTAAGACAAGAATGTCATATTTTTCTACATGTTTGTTCACACGTTTTCATAAATGAATGAAACAGGAGAGTTGACAGAGAAACTAAGACAAGATGCAAGATATTAGCAGTTTAAAAACTTCTCATGCATCAGTTCTGTGCTCAGTCATAAATTGTGCAACGCCAACCTTCCACTTGTTGAACAAAGCAGACACACAAGCCTCGAATATGTTGCTGCAGAAGGGGGAAATACAGAAGCACACCGCATGGAGCACACTGCAGGGCTTCAACGATTCGTACAAATGAAGGAAGGAGACTGATTAAACATCGGAGGAACAGAGGGATGTGTTTACACTCCTGTTTGAGGAGGCAGTGATTATTACAGACGAGCACAAAGACCTGACACAGCCGATTATGCAGCACAGGCATCGAATACACAAACCCCTTCAAATGAAGAGATGAGTTCAGAAAAATCTTTTCTAAAATGCTTAATAATGCAGCCTGCTCCATCTAATGCTGCAGCTACGGAGAGAAGCTGCATGAGCTTGTTGCATTTAGGAGTGTGTTAAACATAACTGCAAAGCAAGTAATTCTTAACCAACACAACCATACTGAAGACAGCTTCATTTAAGCTAAAGGCAAACTACATACAGGTACTACTCGGAAAATTAGAATATGTTGAAAAAGTTTTTAATCAAGCAATTCAACATAAAAGGAGAAACCAAAACATCTAATGTTCTAAATACAGATGCAAGGTTTTACCTTCAGAGGCCTGACATTTTTGTATTGATATTGATCCCTTTTTTTTTTATTTCAAGCAATATTCTAATTTTCTGAGTTTTTAAATTTGAATTTTTCTGAAGCTGAAAATCCCAGCCAGCAAAACCGAAACAAATAAAAGCTGAAACATAGTAATTTGCATATTATATATCTATATGTGTACATTTCATCTTTGAAGGTAATTACAGAAATGCAGCACTTTATTAGGATATTCTAATTTTTAGAGTAGTACCCGTATGAACAAAACAATCTGTTAACAGACAAAAAGTCATCCCAGAAACAAATGTAGGGTCATAAAGTTAAAAATGAACTGAAATAACATCACCTGACTCTAAAATTACAGCCTGCCTCATAGCTCCATGTTCACTATGAAGCTGGGAATTTCCTTCGGTGGTTCATTTCTGATGAGTGGAATAAGACCGGAACCAATCAAGCTAAAAATGATGACTCATCCTTTAATATCAGCAGTGAACATCAGCAACTTTTCCAAAACTTAAGTTTATTTTCATTACAAATACAATAATAAACAATAGTAAAAGATAACAGCCGATACTGGGTAAGAATGCATGCAGGGGAAATCTGTCTTTACTGCCAGTCCTATCCACGATTAGCATTTTTACACAACAGAAAGAGACACCATCAAGATGGTGGAATTTATGAGAAGATGACTGCAGGTCAACAACAACACACACACACGCCTCTGTCTAAAACAGGAAAAGTGTGATTTGTGGCTGCAGACTACTGAAACAGTTGGGCTGATTAAACAGGGTGGACTGACGGGGTGCGGCCATTCCACCTGACATGAAATATGGAGGTAATATCTGTTGCCAGCTGTTGGAGGATCCTGACAGCTTAATTATTCAGTCAGCCATATCTGGCAGACAAAAAACACAAACAAGGAGTATAAACCGCCTCATCCATCCCTGCAAAACAGGCATTAATTGGACTTTAGAACAATTTGTGTGTGAAACACTTTCACTAAAGATTTTACTCCATAACACAGAATTTCTTCCCTTTGACCAAAAACAGTTCCAGTCATGAGAACCTGGATGGTTTAATGCCTCTAGGAAGAGTGACTTTCCCTGTTTCAATAATATAAAAAAGGCTTTGCTTTGACTCAAAGGTCACCTGCTGGAAAAATGTGACAGCGCCACAAGAACAGTGTAAACACACCCACTGTTTGGTGTGGGAACGCAAAGAAAGCCCGACACCCAGGAGCCAGGGAGGAGGGGCCAGGAGGGGTGGCACACCTGGAGCCAAATGGACAAAGAAGATGGAAATCCGGAGAAAAGGATCGGAGCGTCGGCATTACTCTGACTTACTTCTGTCATGTGATGTAATTGGATTCTAGGTTATATGAGCTCGGGGAAGAACGGGGGAGAAAATGAGAGAGACGAGGGGAGGAGGGGCACGTACCGCAAAGGAGGAGGAGTGATCTTGGTTTTAAAGCTGGAAAGAGTCAAAGAGGAGTAGCTGGGGAGGGGGACATGGGGAGGGGGGGTCCATTGGCTCCGTGAGGTTGAGTCAAATCGACCACAGCCGCCTAGAGAAACGACACACACCCAGATTTTATGAGCCGGGTGTGCGTGGTTCAGTCAGTCCAAGAGGAGAACAGATCTCCAGAGGGACACAACCAAATGAAGTTATAATGGGTGTGAGCTAAAATGCTAATGAGAGCAGGATGATGTCATCTCTCATGTCTCTCTCCCATAACTCAGAGTTCAGAGCCTCTTATTTCATTTATTTCATTTGCATGGGGGAGAGAAAAAAATAATTTAAATGTAAAATAAGTTCGGCCACAATACAGCACGGCTGCAGGAGCATCGGTAAGGACGGGTTACAGTGTGTAACATAAAAACAGAGTGTTGATGAAGAACCAATCTCCATGTTATTACATCCTGAACACTCTGCACTTTACCAGATACAAGGCTCAAAATTTCAAAGTCAGGGGTCTCATGTTCTTTTATTTAACTTCTGCTACCCAAGTTTCTGCATCGACTCAGACGAACATTGTCTAATCCAGACCTACATTATCCTCTGCCTGTCACTCAATCTGCTATAAATAGAGAGACGGGCTCAGTGGTTAACCTGGGCTGAGCTGCCAACCGTCAGGTAGACTGAAATACCTCTGCGTACAGCTGGCGCGTAGCAGGGCAGAAACGAGCAGGAAAATGGGCCAGAGGAGCGGGTACACACACGAGCACACACTAAAGCAAAATAAGTAGAAAAACTCTGATATGGGCTCTCTTCCTGTGTCTGCTCCAATTCATCCCAGCGTCAGCCAGATGGGAAACCTGTAGTGGGCGGATGTGTGGAAGGCAGGATCATCATGGAACGCGGAGAGCCGTTTTAGTCCCATTCACAGAAATAAATCGCAAAATATTCCACATAAAGAATACAAAACAAATGAATAAAATGTACTTTTCCCAATTATTAACTTATTTAATGACACATGAAACCAGACGGCTCCTGATATGACGCTGGATTGGACCAAACTTGGCTGAGTGGGAACGGGTGTGAATGAGTTCACTACCTCAGGCACAACAATGCGGCCAGCCCGGACAGAAAACTACTCCCCTTCATTTTAATACAAACCCCATAAATAAGAGCAAAACAGAAATGGGACAGCAAAATAAATATTTCACACCATTTTTTAAATGTTTTACATAAATTACAGAGTTATAGGTGAATCATTTAATAAATATAAATAGTAAATAAAATAAAAAATAAAAAAAATGAAAAACTGATAAAAAGAAATGTGATCATTTATAAATTGGAAGTGATAGACAAGTATTCAAATAAGTGATAATATATCAAATAAATGTGATCATTAAATGAGAATAAAAAAGGTGATGAAAATAAATGACTAAATAATTGATAAAATAGTGAGAATTAAAAGAGTGATAAAAAAGTGTTCATTCAAAAATAAATGAATAAATAAAATACATTACATAATTTAAATCAAATCAATACATGTCATTAAATAAAAGTGAATTGAAAAAGGTGCATATTCTGTATTTATTTTATTGAACATCAATCAATTTCTGTATTTTCTTAATTTATCTGTTTATTTATTTATAGCCCCTAGGCTACATAAAGCTGGATCCACAGCTGGCTTCCAGAGGTAAACTGAGATTACTCAGCTATACGAACAAAAATGAAATATTCAGAATTCATTACGTCGCCTGAGCCAACATGCTAAAAAAAACAAAAAAAAACAGTATTTTCTTTGACAACTATTTCCCTGCAAGACAAGATAATCAGTGTGCTAATGTATGTTAATGACACACGTCTAGCTATGGTTTGATGTTTGGGTAAACAGTAGCTTAAAATAGACCCATTAATCTCACATCAAAGACAGACACTGTGAGAATGGGAGGAAAACATAGAGCTGGTCTGTGTTGAGAAAGGCCAAACAAAGTCACTATTATGACCTTGTTTGTGCTTTTTTGGTACACAATGATTTAGGCAACATTTAAGAGCTGTTTTTAGACCACACACAGCCATCTACTGTATGTCAGTCCAGAAGCAAGTACACACCCACACACACAGAGCCTGTGGTCAAATCTCTGCTTTGTGAACAAAGCAACACATTTTCCTCCATTTTTTTTCTTACAATGAGGAGCAAAGCTATGACATCAGATGTTTTTAATGGCTTTTAAATATAACTACCATCACAACAACTTTAATGTTACTTTCCATATTTCCCTGCTGCCTTTCAACTCTTTAACGCCCCTATGTCCCGGGGGCCAAATTTCTGAAACTCTGCTGTTTAACTATCAGGCCACCCAGACCCCATCACCACACCAGATTTATTTCTACCCAACTTCTGTAGGAAGTAAAAATCAGCCAAATTATTTGAGTTCCTAAATTAAGATCTGAATAACCTTCCTACACTAATAGTAGTGATATAAGGCATCTTCTGTCTATGACCTTTAGCTTAAAAACCTCAAAACAAGGTCTAATGAACCCAGCAGGGGGGCTCCAGTAAGCGAAAGGTTAGCTTCATGCATGTAGTTTATTGTACTATCCATCATTTCATTAGTATCTGTTACACCTCAACAACTCTAATGCTGAGTAACATCGCTGCTTAAAACGAGATATTTATTCTCATGCGCTTTATAACCCAAAAAACTCTCCCTCACACAATTTGTCATGCTAATCTTTTGGCCCTTCTCTCTTCTGCATACCACAGATTAGCAGAAGCAGGAGTTGAAGAAAAGCCCCCCTCCATTCGGGAGGGCAAGCTTATGCGAGACAAAACCAGAGGGAGAGCATCAACGAATGCTCGAGGATTACTGGCAAAACCACTTAATTTCATTTAGGAGCATGAGGAAAAAAGGCAGCGGTTCTCATTACATCAAAGACCTGAAGTGAAAGTAAACTTACATAACCTTGCATCATCACTGACTCTGTTTGTTATTGTGTCCATTACCCCTTCATTTGAAAAAAAAAAAAAAAAAAGTACCAGGCCTGATATAATTCTCCACAATGAATAAGCATGTTTTCACATTTTCTTTCATTAGGTCGAGATTCCAAAGCAAAGGGAAAGGAGAATGATGAAGAAAAGCACCTTGTAGCGACCAGAACTCCGCTACGAGCTAGTGTGGCAGGTCTAAAGCATCCAGCTTTAACCAGATGTGTAAAACTGTGGTAACTCGCCGTCTGTGTGGAGAGATGAGTGGAATGCGGTCTGTCCGAACTCAAACAGCTAAACAAAGTTATCTGCCTGCAGCATCATGAGACTAAAAGCTTGCGCTCCTCTCCCCGCCGCCGTTTATGGGTCTTTTCCAGGTCTGCGTCTGTGTGTCCAGGAAGATTTTATTTAGTAAATCAGTCATCCCCCCCGGAGATGACCGGCGCCTTGGGATTCAGGACCCTGTTGCTGTAGCAACCAAAAGCTGGCCTGACACCTATCACCAATCAGACGTCATGTTTCCGCTGTCCAGACTAGCAGAGGTAAGCGGGGGAGTTAAAGCATGTTATTATATATTATATATATATTTCATCCCGACATTCCTGACTCGGCAGAAATTAGAATATTATGTCGAGGAAAGTTTGACTTCCCTGATTCACCGGGGGGAGGAAACAGGTTCAGGAGCAACAGAAACATTTCCAGGTGTGGAAACGAACGGAAGCTTCTGTGAAGGCAGCACGCCCTCATGATGTCAGCAAGCCCCGCCCTCAGCGCCTGACAGGTGCAGTGCAGGTATGCTGCAGTTTCATCCCAACCTGTCTGACCGGGTCTGCGGTGCGGAGGCGTCTACACACGCACACACACCCACACCCACACCCAC
>JAVQJG010071860.1:0-13428 GCA_036024015.1 Craterocephalus amniculus | reverse complement strand
GTGCGTGTGTGCATGTGTGTGTGTGTGTGTGTGTGTGTGTGTGTGTGCATGTGTGTGTGCGTGTGTGTGTGTGTGTGTGTGTTGCTGAGTCCCTTTTTATTATTTTAGTTTTATGGCTTAACCTTCAAATTAATTGCAGCCAATTTACAGTTTCTTGTCATGCCATGTTTTTCACCTGAAATCATCAGCATTCATCAGTTATGGGTTAATACTAGTGGTCATAATATTTGCCTTGTTGTCCAAGAGCCTTTTAAAATTCAGTACGAAAAGTGACACCAGAATGAATTAGAGCCCATACGGATACCGTTCTACAATTGTGTCTCTGTGTGCATGTGCAGAAACTGACAGTACATCAGAGAATGTAATTTTGTCCAGAACAGCTGGCAGGGTAGGACAGATAAAGCACTGCCATATTCAAGAGAAGTTGGTGTTTACTTTGTGTCTATGTGAAATAATGGCATCATTCACAAACAGAAGGTAAACATCCAGTTGCAGCCTGTTATACCAGACATGTATTTTGATACAATCAATTTTTGTTTACAAAAAACAGAAAAAAAGACATGATGGTGTGTAATTTGGTATTAACAACAATTCAAACAAACAAAAAACAAACAGGACTTTAGATGGTAAATCACAATGGCCATTTGTTGTAATAATGAGCAAATAAAAAAAGTTTCCAAACTTAAGTCTACTACTACTACTGTAATTTAGCAGACGCTTTTATCCAAAGCGACTTACATTTGAGAGAACAGCACAAGCATAAAATCAAAGAGTGGGAGAGTCTATGAAATATTTATCCACTGTCATGACTATGACAACCCAAGCTCACTTTGAGTATTAAACTCAGGTAGAAAAATGAGGGCACTAATGATATAAAATCTAAATGGGAAATATCTATACATAAATATCTCTCTATATATATACAGTATATTCCTATGTTTAATATTGGAAGGAGAAAATGTAAATTCTGATCCTTACCTTACCCTTGTGTCTATTTTTTTTCTTTTTTTTTTTGGTGACCATAAAGTGGCATCTTGAGCAAAGATGGGGTCTAAATCAAGGTCCTTTTAGAGACAAGTAATTCAAATGAACCATTCCAATTAGGACATGACAAGAAGTGCCACATTGCATCGTATTGGTATCCCGTAAGATGCAATCAGTGACCTATAGAGATCATATTATGGTCTCTTTGAAATATTAATACAGTTAAAAATTGAGTAAATTTCACATCATCCATGCACTTTCAATCTTTCTATTTTAGGTCCAGTCAGTCCTCTTTTCTTTTGGAACAAAGATGGCTTCAAATCCAAACAGTGGCTGCTAAATCCTCAAGAGCAACTCAGAATCAAGAATAATATTATCGCCTGCAGAAAAACTATTTCATAATGATTGCTGAAGATTGTGGAAGTTGGAATATTATGAAAGAAACACATGAAAGCACTGGGTGCACTATCCAGAGTCTCCATAGGACCTATTAGAGATTATTCTTAACTTCCAAAAGAGGACCTGAGGCAAAATAGTACTTTTGTGTGAATGAAGAAGGCCAGAGTACGTCGAGAATGCATGGAATATATATGCATTCTCTATATATATATAAATTTTTAAAATTTCTCCACAAATCATGTCTATTTTTTGGAAAGCTGGATCTTCATTTTTATTATTTGTACCAAGATGGTTAGTCGTTTCAAATTAGTTACATTTTGTATAACATCCACATGTAGAGACTCCCTGTATGGTTATTATGGAAAATTCTTTAAATGGAAGATTCTGAGTGAAATCGTTATCATGTGTTCAATGAGATCATCAGGGAGTGGAGAAAGTTACAGGAATCATATGGTAAACAAAATAGGATTTTTCCTTTCCTTACATTTCTCTGACTCCGACTGATTATCATTCAATCTGATCAAGATTGAGGAAGTATAATATGCCCTTCTGTGTATAGTGCATATTTGCTTAATACATAATAAATGACCCTAAAACACTCTATATACATCACTTGTTCTGGTTTAGAACTTGTTAGTGTGATCCTGCAGTATGATTCTCTACTTTAATGTCTGGGCAGCTTGTGTGTCTGGGATAAAGGCTGTTCTAGTGGCTCTTGAATAGTCTATGAGTTCACCCGCCCCTTGAGATACATAACAAGTAGCTTTAAAAAACACAAATTGAGTTGTAGTCTGTGATAATTAGCATGGAATGAAGAATGGAAAATACTGACTGGGCAACTGTGTGAAAGTTGTGGGAACTCCTGCCAGGAGCAGCTTTTAAAAGATAGTTTTATAAGCTGTGGTGTCACAAGAATAAATCATGACGCTCTGTGACCTTAACCAAGTGAAATCAATCAATGTCTCAACGAACCGCAAAAGCAGACTTGTGAGTACATAGGCCGAGATTAGCAAGTGTCACAAACTGTTTATAGCTTGCAGCCAACAGTAATTCACATTGATGTGGAGTGATTAAATCCATATGTCTGTATTCTTGTGGTTTACTCTGAACCAACTAATCATTTCATGTTGCCCAGTTCACTCTTGCTCCATATTCATGAGTCACACTTTTTCATTAATCTTTTTTTTTTTGGCAAGTAATACAGTGGCCATTTTGGCATTTAATTCCTACATCGCTTTGTGTGGGTGCTCTTTAAAAGTATAATTTATGCATGCTGCTGCTCAAGCATAGCAGCAGACTCTAGGAAGATTGTCATTCTAGTTAGAGGATGCATTCAGATGGCAGACACTGCTACTTCATTTTTTTCCCAACAGAGTGATTAGGAATGGATCAGAGCTAGGTGGAGATATTTGGCCTAAAGATACTTCATTATACAAAAAAATTACAATTATTATTGTTCACTATTATCAAATTTATCCTGTATATGTGCTGTTTCAATAGGCCATTGTTTCACAGGTGTCAAACCCATTGCACAGTACAGTATATAAATATATTTCAGTCGCATAATTTAGGATGACCACAAAACCTCAAATACAATTTTGTTTTTTTCCTTTTTCTCTTGAGATTTTCTGTGGGAATTCCATTAGGCCATCGCTTGTCATTTGTGGTAAGTAGCCTTGTATTTTAAGACTCTGAGAAATTGTTGGACCACAGGAATTTCAAAACAAAAAGCCTCAGAGAGAAAGTCATGGAAATCACTCAGTGTTTCCCCGTATAAATGAAAGACCATGGGTGGAAATATTTGCTCATTTAAAGCAATGATGATGACACTTATTTCATTTCAGGTTCACAGACTAATAAAAGCCCCAAAGTGTGTATCCAAACAAAAAGAAGACTAAAGCATAGTTTTAGTGGTGTGAAACATGTGCTAAGATGGAGAAAGGGAATGCTGATGATTGTCTGCAAGCACAAAATGCTGATAAGTTGCTGGATAATAACCTTGCAGTGTAATTTGCAGGAGCCACTCATATTTCAATCGCTGCATGACTTCTTTTTGACTCCAGGGGAGGATTTAATGATATCCTGATATGAGGGGCTATAATTCATGATAACTGTGTTCAATATTGTTGTGCTACTCAGACCTCCCAGGCATAATTTTCCTTTCATGTAATTGTCTTGTTCTTGTGCTTGTTATGGGTGTGAGATAGTTGGTGGGGTGGGGATAACATCCTTTTCAGATTGCTTTCATGGGATCTTTGCTATTGTTTGTTCAGTTCTACAAAGATGAATTGAATTCCGAAGAGTTAAATCTTAGCGGGGTGAGAAGATGAGCTACAGAGCTGTCACAATCAAGACATGTTCATTGGCAAATACTTGTTATTATATATACAGATGATTGCAATACCAAAAAGTGATCTTTTAATGTTCAATGGCTTGTTGTTGACTACACCACCTGCCTGATTACTAGTAACATACATGCACATTACATTACAAAATAAAAGAGTCATTTATTGGCACTGAACATTACAGCCATGCATAGTTGCAAAAACAGTCCATATCCCTGTTGTGCACAACAGCTGTCAATAATTCCAATATTGAATCAGTGAAAACGGCAGCCCACTAAATATTAGGAGTTAAGTACCCACAGATAAATTGTTATCGGTGCCATTTTCCTTTCAGCTGCTGTTGAACCAAATCACAACAAGCTTCACTTTTCTTTAAGAAGCTCAAGTCAAATTGCATCCACTTGTTTTTGTTCAGCTAAGTAAAACATTATTCAATAATTATGAAGAATGATGGTCAGCTTGATCAAATAATCACCATCAAGTGATTACATTACAGCAATGACAGGCTTGGCTTCCAAGCAATGTGTATCATTTTGACACAGGATTGCTGCTGTGAGTACATAACTCACTTCATCATAATACCACTTGCTTTGCTTATGTACAAATGTTTGACATTTTGGGGTTGGGGGGATGGGGGGTGTTACATTATTGTAACATGTTACACTGCTTGTCTATCTTTTTGGGTCATGACCATCAATAATATTCATGTGCTACAGCAACCTCTAATAGCAAACTCTTGCATGCATTATAATGACTTTTGTAACAGTGATTCACTTTATGTATTTTATATAACTGATATAACTGAGAGGACTCATAAAAATTATCTGCTGACCTGCCCCCAGGTTGAGAATCATTGGCATAGTCCACCGTTAACACAAAGTCCAAACTCAGAGGGAGACATTCTATTACTACTTGTGAAACAAACTGTACATTACTTTTAAACAAATGAACTAACATTACAAAACAAACATCTACTGATGGAAGCCAACATGTAAAATAATGGAAAATGCCTAATAATAAAAGTGTTATTTACAAAACTCCTCTGTTTCTCTTACAGAGGATCTTTTTAAAAGATTTCCTAAAATCCGAATTGAATATGGTGTATATGAGAGGATTGAGCGAGCTATTGCAGTAACCACACCAGAAGAACATTTTGAACAATGTCTCTGGGACGCAGCAGCTGTCACACACAGCAGTAAGCGTGTATGTGAAGAAAAAGGGGAACCAGCAAAGAACAAACACTCCCATGACGACAGCCAGGACAAATGTGAAACGCCTTTCTTTGTACTGCCTTCCCTTCCACCTGCTCATTGTCACCGAAGACATCACTTCTGCCTTTGGAAAGGTTTCTCCAGGCTTCACCTGAGTCACTTTAGTTGTTCTTACATTCTTCTTCTTCCTCAGGGAGCATAAGATGGTTTCATTCCCATCAGAGGAGGAAGCCTCTTCCTCCAAGTCAATCCCATTGACCTGTTTATTGATGTCCTGTTTCGCCTCATCTTCTCTGTCTTTTCTTTTCAGCTGGTCCAACCCAAGCTTGGTGTCTTCTGAGTTGCCATTCTCTCTTTGCCTTTGTCCTGGCGGGGCCCGTGTTCTTTTCTTGGCAATCTGATAGATTCTTGCATACACCATAATCATAATGATGCAGGGTGCAAAGAAGGAAGCAGTGCTAGAGAATATAATGTACCATTTCTTCTCATTAATTTTGCATACCTGCACAGGGCTGTCATTTTGGTCCCCATCCTTTTTCATTGTGATAAGAGGAGGGAATGAAATGATGGCCGCCAGTACCCAGACTAAACAGACTGTGAATTTAATTCTGCGTGGTGTCCTTCTCAAATTGTACTCAATTGCTTTAGTTACAGACCAGTATCTGTCCAGGCTTATTGCACACAAGTGAACAATGGATGAGGTGCAGAAGAATACATCTAAAGCAAGGTGAATTTCACACCACACTTTACCAAAATACCAGTAGCCCATGAGTTCATTCGCTAAAGAGAATGGCATCACTAAGGTGGCAACCAGGATATCTGCAGATGCCAGAGACACTAAAAACAAGTTCTGGGGTGCTTTCAGGGCTCGGCTTGTGTTCACTGCAATTACTACCATGACATTGCCGAACACAGTCAGCAGGATGAGCATGCCCACAAGGATTGTGAGTGGTACAGAGGTTTGGACAGGAAAGGGATGCTTGCCAGCTAAAGTCTCATTTCCACTGGTTAGGTTGAGACAACCCATCAGGATGAGCTGTAATGTCGACAGGACAGTCTGATTAGAGCTCCGTCAGGGGGTTTGGAAGCTGTGCTTTCTAGCAGTCTATCATTCGAATCCATTCAAGAACACGGCACCAGAGGACTGAGTCTTTTTTACTTGGATAAGAGGAGGAGATTGTTGAACTATGTGTGGTTCCTTCCTCCTTTTGAGTAAGAAAAAAAAGAGACGAACTTGAATAAAATGCATGAAACATTTTTCAGCATTAAAGGTCATAATGATAATAATTATATCATAAAAGTAACTTTTTATGTTCCCAATATCTCAGATCACATTAAAGTGCTCTTCACAAAATAAAAAGAAAATCTTGATTTACCTACCTTTAAGAATATAAAAGTATAGTTATTTCCCTGGTAGAACATCTTTTCACTTATATTCCTGCTGTGTTGGGCTGGATCAAGCAGGTCTTTTCATCCGCTGTAGCTGAAGTAGAGTGTGTCCTTTACACAAGCTTAATCTGACTGGGGTTCTGCGATGCTGTCTCCACTTCAGTGGGAACAGGAATGGGCGGAGTTCTTCTAGTGGAGATTTAAAAAGAGATTTGGTGTTGCTTCTAGACAAGACAGCCCTTGGCTGATTATGACAATAATTAGAATGTTGATTTATGGAAGTCATATCTGTGGACTATACAATTACAGGTGTGTAAGAGTGCAGTCTGTATAGCTTTGCAGTTATGTTTCCCATAGCTATACATTATACAATATGTACATAACTTTTCTTTTATGGTCTATATAAGAACAACAGCTTTTGTCTTTGAAGAGAAGATTGGAGTTACTGAATTAGTCCCCAATTCAAGGACTCATACATGGCAATATAAAAGAAATTGATCAGACTTTCTTGATGATAGGGTAGAATTAGTCAACATTACAGCTCTAAAATTATGATAATCAACATATAAACTTGAACAATAATTTTACCGTAAATTACTTTTTTGGTATGCTCTGCTTCAGAGCTTTTTCATTATTTTTATTATTATTTTACAAATAGCCTATCTAACTCTACTAATTATTGATCCTTCAATTTATAACGAGCTAACTAGAGTTACTTAAGAAGTTAAGGATTGTTATGTATGCAGATTTTGTGTCTCATGTGGCAATCCTCTATCTGATTTCAGCTCACATATTGATGTAAAATGAGTAAATGATATAGATGTTTTGTAGGTACTTTTTTACTCTTCAAGATACACAGATATTTAATCTGTAATTTTACATCCATGTGAAGTACATTTTAGTAGGCTATTGTATTTTGTTTTACTTTTGATATTATTCTCAGTCTCACTGTAATATTCACTATTTGAAAGACGCTTTTTTCTTTTATTCAGTTGTAGCAAGAAGGGCGGCAGAGGTTTTTAACCTTTTAGCCTTGTTGTAAGCATGTTAACCATACAGTATGTTAACTATCATTAAAGCATGCGGATATCCATATTATTTCCAGCCGATATGGGCGCTGTCGGTCCTTTTGTGGCACGAAGTTACATTCTATTGCGCGTTAGCACGAGGAAATCGTACATAGGTTTCCGGTTGGCCGTCCGTGTAAAAGATCAAGAAAGGCACACTTTATTTAAAGCACTCGCTTTAGAAAACGAAGGAGCTGACATTTGAATAATATTTGTATTTTGTGGCCAGGAGCATCACACCAAGGTAAGATTATAAGTAGACAGCTTATTTGTATGAAGGTGTCTCTTGCGTATTTGCTAGCTTCTATACGTTAAAATTTACGTCGACGGAAAGGCCACGGCTTTAGCTAACTACTTTAGCGCTGTGCTAAGTTTAATATTTTTAATTCGTGTTATGATTTTGACTGGTAAAAAAGGAAATGTGTTTAGGTTATTTAATAAGTGCTTTTTTATTTAGTCGGCTCACTGTTAATCTAAACTTGGGCTAGATGTTCAGTTGACTTATAAGCTAATGGTTAGCTATTTGATTCTGGATGCTACTCTTGTTTTGGTAGCGCACAGATGTCAGAAGATCTGATGAAACAGTTGAGCAGCTACAAAGCCCAGCTGCAGCAAGTGGAAGTTGCCTTATCTACCGACCAGGAAAATGAAGATCTTCTTAAACTCCAGAAAGACTTGCAGGTTTGTGTATTTAATTCGCTTACAGCGGTTACAGAGCACCACACATTTGGGAAGGGAGAAAAAGTAGATTTATTGAATAAACACTAGCATTATTCTGTTTCATAGATCAGTTTGAGGGGTATAAATATAAATGTTTAGTTTTACCCAATTATTTTTAAATGACAGTAGTGTTTTAAGGATTATGTTGAGTTTAGGGACACTGAGCAGCGCACACACAATAATAAAAAAAAAATTGTTTATTTGTGTGCTTTTCCTGCACATCAGTTTAAGGAAAGGGCTTCAGGAAAGATAAGCTTTTACACTTTCTCAGAATACAGTCATGGACTGGATTAATCTGAAATGTGAGGTTGTATTCAAACATTTTTACACTCTGTTTCCTTCTCAACATTTAGTAAATATTTAAAATGGTTTCAAAATATACAGTTTCAAAATTTAAAAAATGATATTTCATGAAACAGATCTGCCGGAGCTTATTATGGATGTATGACTCCCTTTTTGTTTATTTATTTTTTTTATTCACAGGAAGTCATTGACCTGACAAAAGACCTTCTGGCCTCTCAGCCTACTGATGGGACATCCAAGACCAGTGGTTCAGACACAGTTCCCAAGAAGCATAACTGGAAAGTGGGCGAGAGGTGTTTGGCCTTGTGGAGTAAGGATGGACAGTGAGTGTCACCTGCCTATTTAAATGAAAGCATTACATGAAAATGCATGCCTTTACAGCAATATGTTATTAATTCTTTGTTTTGCTTACAGAAATTTTTAATGTAGTTGTTGAGTTGATGCATATTTACAAAAATATTAATAGTTCAAGTTAATCGATCTTTACACTGATGCACAAGTTAATTGGATGGACAATCCCAATATTGGCAGCCTGTTTTTACTTTGCACTGCATTTATCAGAATATTCATTAAAAATGGCCTTAAACATTATAAGTATGACCTGAAGGAGAAATCAACTTTGACTATTTTAGCAGAACTATTCTCAGATATTGATATGTAGGGCTGTGTGTTCAGCTGATATTGAGCTTGAGTGTTTGGCTCATACTCACCTGCTTACAGACGTGATTTTTTGACAGGGTGTATGAGGCTGAGATTGAGGAGATAGATCGGGAGAACGGCACTGCAGCTGTTACCTTCACCGGATATGGGAATGCTGAAGTGATTCCCCTGCAGAACCTCAAAGTGCCAGAGGAGGGGAAACGCTCCGATGACGATGGGAGTATGAAATCAAAGTCGAGGTACGAACAAGCTCGTCTCTGACAAAGTCACTTGGTTCATCTTAAGTTTTATTTTAGTATTGCAGGGGTGATGGGAAGCTGTTTTCCAGTATATCCTTGGGTGGGGATTGAAAATTTGTAATTTATTCTACTGTCACTTACAGTAGAATAGATAACCAAACTTTCTTTTGTGATAAACTGGAAAGGAAAATGATACAGCCATATATTTTTAAATAGAATACTCATATAAACATGAAAAGCATATTTAATTAATCATTTTGAATAAAATATCAAAATATATTCAATAAATAAAAAGCAAATGTGATTAAGAAATAAAAAATATCACTGTATATGTCTAAGAGGGTAAATTACTGTATGCTAAAAACATGTGGCTCTGTTTCTTAACAATTCCTCCATGAAAGGGGTCAACTTTAATGTTTTAATAGTAAAATCTTCATTTATCTTGTCCTTTTTTCTCTTTTTGCGCATCTAAAAATTGATCCAGTCCGTGACTCAAAAACAATGATCCAATCCAAACTGAGTTTAGTGATCTGGTGTACAACCAAAGCATGACTTGTGAGAAGCACACAGTAGTTAAACTGAGTATTAGCTACTATGACCATCCTTTTTTAAAAGTGCTGAACCATGCTATTGTGGCAAAGCTGTTGGGTGTTCTGTGTTATAATATCCTGCTTAAATTTCATAGTAATCATTATAGTGATGTCCTGTAGGAACAAGTTTAAAAAAGTAAAGGTTCAAGATTTTTTTCCTCCATCTCACCTGGGATTGCCATTCTGAAAAGATTTGCAGGCCCTGAACACATCGCCCAGCTGAGACTTGTTGCTTGTTACTTTTGTGAAAAAGAAGTTGGTAATGGGTTTAAAAAAAAATGTTTACACTTGCAGAATGCTTGCGAGTTAGTCAGCACTTACTGTATAGGGTAATGAAAAAATGATCTTGATGATATTGCCACAAAGCAGTAGCATTTACTCGGAAGGTATGATACCATTTCATTTTACAGTTGAAAGTTGCATTAAACTGTGCCACCGATTGAGTGACATCTGTGTTGAGAGGGATTTTTTTTCTCTATGCTGGCTGTTGCTTTATGTAGATGTACAGCTAAATTTGGCTTGTGAATATCTTCCCCTGCTGTTTGAGAGGTGCAACAACTGAAGAAAAATGCACGTTAGTCCATTGATGAGCTGTTGTGTCAGCAATGGGAGCTTTCTGTGTTTATGAGTAACTGAAAGGCTGGACAATGTGACCTCCCCTCCCCTTACCTCAGCTCTGATGGAATGAAAGGAAATTTAAAAAAACAACCAACTTTAAATAGATGAAATTCTAAACTTATTTTGGCAACTTTCACAGCTTTTTTGGAAAACACTGTTAAGGAAAACAGATTAAAAGGGAAAAAGCATTTTATTTATTAAGCACCTATATTTAAAGAACAATGTCAACGTGCTAGAAGGAAAACAAAAAAAAAGATCAATATCAGTAAAACCCACACAAACAAATAAAATCTCAACAATAAAACCCCTTAAGAATTTAAAATGTCTCTTAAAAAGGTCGGCTTTAAATGCCCTTTTCAAACCTAGAGTCTGTGAAGCCCTCTGGTTGTTAGAAAGGGCGTTCCACAAGTAAGGAGCAGCGGAGCAAAAGGCTCAGTCCCAAAATTAACAAAATAAAATTAACAAAATAAAAATTTATTGAAAATTAAATAATCAAAATCAGCCATCACTTTTGAATTGTTGATTAAAATAATCATTAAAAAAAAAAAAAAACTAATGAAACAGGCCTGGACAAAAATGATGGTACCCATAACTTAATATTTTGTTGCACAACCTTTTGAGGCAATAACTGTAATTAAGCGATTTCTGTATTTGTCAATGAGCGTTCTGCAGCTGTCAACAGGTATCTTGGCCCACTCCTCATGAGCAAACTGCTCCAGTTCTCTCAGGTTTGATGGGTGTCTTCTCCAAATGGCATGTTTCAGCTCCTTCCACAGATGATCAATGGGATTCAGATCTGGGCTGATGGAAGGCCACTTTAGAATAGTCCAACGCTTTTCCCTTAGCCATTCTTGGGTGTTTTTGGCTGTGTGTTTTGGATTGTTGTCCTGTTGGAAGACCCATGACCTGCGACTGAGACCAAGCTTTCGGACACTAGGCAGCACATTTCTCTCCAGAATGCCTTGATGGTCTACTGATTTCATTTTACCTTGCACACATTCAAGGCACCCTGTACCAGATGCAGCAAAGCAGCCCCAAAACATTACTGAGCCTCCTCCATGTTTCACCGTAGGGACAGTGTTCTTTTCTTCGTAAGCTTGGTTTTTGAGTCTATGAACATAGAGTTGATGTGCCTTACCAAAAAGCTCCAGTTTGGTCTCATCTGTCCAAAGGACATTCTTCCAGAATCTTTGTGGCTTGTCAACATGCATTTTTGCAAATTCCAGTCTCGCTTTTTTATGATTTTTTTTCCAGCAGTGGTGTCCTCCTTGGACGTCTTCCATGAAGTCCACTTTGGCTCAAACAACCACGAATGGTGCGATCTGACACAGATGTACCTTGGCATTGGAGTTCACCTTTAATTTCGTTGGAGGTTGTTCTAGGCTCTTTGGAAACTATTCGAATGATCCGTCTCTTCAATTTGTCATCAATTTTCCTCTTGCGGCCACATCCAGAGAAGTTGGCTACTGTCCCGTGGGTCTGGAACTTCTGAATTAAATGAGCCACTGTTGTCACAGGAACTTCAAGCTGTTTAGGGATGGTCTTATAGCCTTTACCTTTAAGATGTCTGTCTATATTTTTTTTTCGGATGTCCTAGGACAATTCTCTCCTTCGCTTTCTGTTGTCCATGTTCAGTGCGGTACACACCTTTTCACCAAACAGCAGAGTGACTACTTGTCTCCCTTTAAATAGGCAGACTGACTGATTATGAGTTTGGAAACACCTGTGATGTCAATTAAAGGACACCTGAGTTAATCATGTCAGTCTGGTCAAATAGTTTTCAATCTTTTTGTCCAGGCCTGTTTCATTAGTTTGTTTTTTTAAATGATTATGTTAATCAGCAATTCAAAAGTGATGGCTGATTTTGATTATTTAATTTTGAATAAATTTTTATTTATTGTTACTTTTGTAAGTTTCAAGTGATTTCAGTGAGAATTGTGGGTTTTTCCTTCTTTAAGTGAGGGTTACCAACAATTTTGTCCACGTGTGTACATAGCCATGACTTAATAAAGCACAGACAAGGGATAACACCTTGACTTTTGTGGATTTGTTCCTGTTGACAGCCTGAGTAGACGGTTTTTAGGGGCCATTCCATTTTTTCATTACTGCAAATGTGCCTGTTTTCTCTTTCCAGCTGCTGTGTGAGAAACAGCCTCTGAGTGGTGAGGCAGAGTTGATAGTAAAAGCCATAACATAACTGGACGTTAAACTGAGCTGCTGCCATAGTGTCACTAATCTTTTGGAGGCTTTGCTTGTAAGAAGTATGTGGCTTAGTAATGACAAGATTACTTGATTTCACAATTGAGAGCGATATTAAACTTCAGGATTAATCATCGTAAAAATCCCCCAATATTGTCACTTTCCATAAAAATTTATGACCAAACCATAGATCAGCCCAACTCATGCATAGTTCAAAAACAAAGTTAAACAACATTGGATTGTTATCACTTGTGTCGCTTTGGTTTAAATATGTTTGAGTTGCAGAAGAAGTGTACACCTTAATATAGGGGTGTGCGATATGACGATATTAGATCGTGGACGATTAAAAAGTGTAGATGATCCGCCAAAATGAGGAGATCGTAGGATCGTTTAGGTCACATTCTATAAGCTGCAGTTCTATGTCAATGACGCGCCGACAAAACCATCAGTCACTCGAAGCAGAAGGTGTTGTAATACCACCGGAAGCGATGGTGGCAGTGTGGAGCTGAAAGAACACAAGGAAGAGGGGAAGAAGAACTGTAAGAAAAAAACTACTTCTACTACTACTACTACTACTACTACTACTACCGTCATTTAGCAGACGCTTTTATCCAAAGCGACGTACATTTGAGAAACAACACAAGCATAAATTCAAGGAGTAGGATACAGTTTGAACAGGTGAACTGCTGGTCATCGATCGATGT
>JAVQJG010071859.1:0-14288 GCA_036024015.1 Craterocephalus amniculus | reverse complement strand
TTTAATCTTTCTAAGAAAAATGGTTTTCTACGTGGTATAGTATGTGGTAAAAGGGGTAATTTCATTACAATTAATGACTCATTGATTGCGCACATGTACGAGTTCAGGGCATTTTAGTTAGCGAAAGTGGCTAGTTTTTTTAGCATTGGCGTGACGCGCTTTCTCTGCCTGGTTAATTTTTGGAACGACCAGACTCCAATCAGCCAGTAATAGCGTTCCCATAGTAATCCGGAGTCAAATTATGAAAGTTAAACCCCTTAGCGAAGAAAAAGCGTCACACAAAAGCTAAAAAAAAAATAGCCGCTATCGCTAACTAACCTAGCCGGACGTGAAATCGGGTATAGTCCCTTTAAGTCAACCTCAGTTTAGCACTGCAACAACTGAAAAGCACCATCCCTGTTTGTGTGTCTGCAGCTTTGTACTGGTTTAACTATGAACTGGTGAAAGCCCAGCTGTGTGAACAGTATCAAATGCCTCAGGCCAACTTTTCCATCAGCTTTACTGCAGGAGCCATCTCTGGAGCTGTGAGTACGCTACGCTAACAACACACACATCTGTTGCTGCAGTTAAACAGCAGGATGTCTGGGAACTGTGCCGATCACACCAGATGACTCAGATAAAAAAAATAAATGCATGTTTGTGCCATTTCCCTCCCTTACAATGAGGGATTCTTACCAGAAGACAAGTTGTACCATGTTGATTGTCTCCTTTGAAAATGGATCAAATGTAGCTCATTTACTGCAGGCTACTTTCATCATATTAATGTATACCTCTGTAACATGCATGTATCTGATGTTGAGGTCTAAAATAAGCAGATGATTATACTTTATGAAAGATAAAACTGAGGGGTTGAAGTATTGATGTTTGTGCTTAGATTGCTGCCATCCTGACGCTGCCGTTTGACGTCGTAAAGACTCGGAGGCAGATCCAGCTTGGAGAGATCGATACTCTGAGAGGTCTGTGCTTTTCATACTAAAAACGGCATTATATTTGAATTGTCCTTACAGTTGCTTATTATGATTAATTTATTTGCTTATAGCTTCCCAGAAGAAGACCTTGTCTACCTGGCACATAATGAAGGAAATTTGGGCTGCTATGGGCTACAGGGGCCTTTTTGCAGGTACACAGTTGTTTTTACATTCATTACATAAAAAGAAGACTTTTCCCACAAGTTAAAACTAATTTGTTGTCTCCAGGTTTCATGCCCAGGGTCATCAAAGTTGCCCCAGCCTGTGCCGTCATGATAAGCAGCTATGAGTTTGGGAAGGCTTTCTTCCAAAAGATAAACCTTGACAAACAGCATCTGGTGACCTGAACGCTGCAGATGTGATGCTGTTAGTTGTCAGCGTGGTAAACATTAGAGTTTTAATGCCAGGACAGTTGGGATGGACTCTTCTCAGGCTTGGAGGAGCAGGCTGGCCTGGATGTAGGTTTTTCAAAGACAATGAGGATTTTCGCTCTTTTCAGGGATGCATCTTGCTGCAGATTTGTTGTCAAGTAATGATAACAAAGACTTGAGACACCTACAGCCTTGGCCACAAGCCTAAAAACTGAAGGACCGCAGACTTTCTGTCTGGAGGAGATTTGCCATGATTTGAAAGAAGAAATCAGCGCTAAAGAGAAGGATTGTGTGGATTGAATTATTCCAAAAATATTGGAATAAATCAGTCCGACCTCAGTCGTCCTTGATGCAACCCTAAACCCACTCATCCACTGTTCATCTGTACTGTAGCATGATGGAAAAGATCTACTCTCATTGCGTGACAAACTGCATGGTGTGTCAGCCCTTTTCAGTACAGACTCCAGATGTACTGCGCCAACCCATCCCTGCATAAACTGCACTCCTGTAGCAGTAAAACAATTTAGGGAGATTATCTGCTATGTAGATGGTTTTCAGATCAGTTTTGTATGCTTGAAAATGCTTTTAAAGATGTGTTTTTTACAGTTGTAATGCAAGAGCTGTGAAAACAAATGAGATCCAGTGAAACAATCAGTTTTTATGTTTGTTTATGCAACTGTTCTGTTCTTGTAGTTCAAAAAAAGGAGACTGAAAATGGTATGAAATGTGACAGAAACATCTGCCCTTTCTGGACTTCTGTGTTATGCTTTGATATAATTTTCTGTGAAATTTAATAAGTTGCCAAGAGCTGGCAGGTAATTGTTAATGAAAGCAAGGGATCCTAAAAATGTTACCTGGTTAGACTCTGGCGATTTTCCCAGGCCACAAAAAATAGATACATCTTACAAACACTGGATCATAAACTCATTTCTGCCTTAATTTAAAAGAAGGAAATGTCTGTTCTTTTTGTTTAATGTTAAAATTTTATTAAAGTGATGCAACATGATTTTTATGAGAGGAGTGATTTATGGCAAATGATATGACTTTTTTTTTTTAAAGATAACGGTAAGATAGGCTTTGATGTTGGACCTTAGCAGATTAAAAGTACACCAGATTTAGTTTTAAACAAGTAGATGTTTTGTTAAATGCAAAAACTGAGGAAACCGCATCTTTTTCAATGTTTTCAGTGAAAGGAAATTTAAGATACATAAATATCAGTATGGGTACAAAGCACAAAGATAATGTGCAGCACAAATGATACGTTTCCTGTTTGGCTAAATAAATAAAAAAAACTTTAAGCTCTAAATCTATCAAATGGTGAATGTGAACATCATATCTGCAAAGGCCAACTAATAAAGGAAAGCAGAACCAAGTTAGACAGGTTATAATAGAGACTGATCCAAAAAGGTTTCCAACATGGCCATTTGACTGTTGACTATTTTCATATTTTACAAAATTGGCGGGTGTTAAATGTTCTGTTGTGTTTTTTTTCACGGACAATAGAAAATAAATGTTATTTTCACTGATATTAGAACATAATATTTATCGATTTTATCACAAGTTCTTCGTGTTGTAACGTCTTTACATTTACATGGTGGACAGCGGCATCTAGTGGTCAAAACGTTTACTACCTTTATGTGTCGAAATATCGGGGGCGGGACTTCCCGGAGAATAATCACGCTAGCTCACGCGATACCTCCCCAAGTATATATTTAGCGTCAACCCTCCACACGTCCTCTTTCAAACGGACGGGAGACAAAATGGTGAGAATCCGTTCTCTATCTGCAGCATCCGCCACGTTTCAGTAGTTTAAAACTTACATACTGTGTTCAAAGACATTTATAACTAGATCAAGACAAATATTTGAAGGTATTTAATATTTACAGTAGTAGCTTTTGGGATGGATGTGTAGTCATACCGGTGGAACTATGATACGCCGGTGTCCAAAATGGCAGGTTTAAGCAGGCCTGCAAATACATTTTGATTTTAAATGGTTTTCTTTCATCACTAACTATAGAATATATATAAAAATATGTGCAGTGATTGATGTTTTATCTAAAAGTCTGAGTTATAGCGGATGGATTGACAGCAGAAATTGATACTCATGGCTGGTAGCTTGCTAATACGCCGCTAACAGCGTGTTCATCACTAGCACTGTGTCACATTTTATCAAAGTTTCTAAAGCCATCGTTCAGACTAGGTCAGCATATAATGTCATAATAGAATTGCATTAATTTTTTTATCTAACTTTTAGGCAGCTGAAGGTCATGGCATATCTGGGAAAAAACTAATAGTTGGCTCTCCCTACAGTCCCACCGGAAATTTTCGGCTCCACGCCACGGATCCCTCGGCTTCTTGCCTCGCAAGAGGAGCCGACGTCACCGTGGAAAGGTGAAGAGCTTCCCCAAGGATGACCCCAGCAAGCCCGTGCACTTGACTGCCTTCCTGGGGTACAAGGCTGGCATGACGCACATTGTCCGTGAGGTGGACAGACCTGGCTCAAGTAAGTGCAGGCAGTCCATGATAATGTATAGAAACTTAATGAATGAGGCCTTTTGCCACTTGTTTATATGCAAGTTTGCAGATATAATTATTGAGCTAATCCTTTTAAAAGTTTGGGTTGTTTAAGAGGTTTTGGAAAAACTTGATAGCAGCAGTGTGAAAGGTCTTTAGTGAACTACTCTGCCTGTGATGAGACTCTCGACGGGCGGACAGAATGGGTTTACACCCCCTTGCTGAATGTCGAGCACTGAGCGCAGCCTGTCAGACTTGCAGATTTATTTGTCACAAATTTTGTTAGCTAAAATGTAATGCTTTGTTCCTCACGCAGAGGTGAACAAGAAGGAGGTGGTCGAGGCGGTGACGATTTTGGAGACTCCTCCCATGATTGTTGTCGGAATTGTGGGTTACGTCAACACCCCTCGGGGCCTGCGTTCCTTCAAGACCGTCTTCGCTGAGCACATCAGTGATGAGTGCAAGCGCCGCTTCTACAAGAACTGGTGAGTTTGCCTTAATAAAAATGATACTGCTGGAGTGTTTGAAGCAGGTGTTAGTTGCCAGTGGGTGTGAAACAGAACCATGTCTTCACTGTGCGAGTCTAACATCACGGTGGCCCCTGTGGCAGCTCCTCTCAGGCGCCGCGTGCCCTGATGAGCTCCGGGCTCCTCTGGCCAGTGGAAAGTGCTTCTCAGAAACTGTGCCATGAGCCGAAACCCCTGCCGGCTGATGCAGACCCGCTCATCCTCACGGAGAGAGGGCTGGCAGCTCTGCACTGTGTTCTTCCGCTGGCCCCTCTGGGTTATGAAGGACCTGTGCCAACCTGTGTCGCTTCATGCTCTCAGGTACAAGTCCAAGAAGAAGGCTTTCACTAAGTACTGCAAGAAATGGCAGGATGAGGAGGGCAAGAAGCAGCTGGAGAAAGACTTTTCTGCCATGAAGAAGTACTGCCAGGTCATCCGTGTCATTACTCACACACAGGTTAGTACGTTTAACACAGAATTTGCCGTTTAATCCCCCGACCTGTCAGTGATGTGACCACGGAACTTGCGTCAGGCATGGCGCCCGATAGCTATGAGGATATTTTCCATGCTGCCTTCCTTCTGAGACCAGAAAGCTTGGATTATTTGTCATCTGATGTTTATACATGTACATTTTGCCCTGACTGCTTGTTTGTTTCTGTGCAGATGCGTCTGCTGCCCATCAGGCAGAAGAAGTCTCACCTCATGGAGGTGCAGCTGAACGGAGGCACAATCTCCGATAAGGTAGACTGGGCCCGCGAGAAGCTGGAGCAGGCCGTGCCGGTTAGCACCGTTTTCTCCCAGGATGAGATGATCGATGTTATCGGCATCACCAAGGGTCACGGATACAAGGGTAAGATCGTTTTAACTTATTTGAACACCTAAAAGGAGTCTAGAGTTGCACATTCAGGACCCCCTAACCAACGTTTGATCTCTCAGGTGTTACCAGCCGTTGGCACACAAAGAAGCTGCCCCGCAAAACCCATCGTGGTCTGCGTAAGGTGGCCTGCATCGGAGCCTGGCATCCTGCCCGCGTGGCCTTCTCTGTGGCCCGCGCCGGTCAGAAGGGTTACCACCACCGCACAGAAATCAACAAGAAGATCTACAAGATCGGCCAGGGCTACCACACCAAGGACGGAAAGCTGGTCAAGAACAACGCCTCTACAGAGTACGACCTGTCCAACAAGAGCATCAACCCCCTGGTGAGTGTCGTTAATGCAGATGTGTGCTGACTTCCATGCTGCAGGCAGAGGTGGCTCATGTTTTCTCTCCTTTCATCTAATTACAGGGTGGATTTGTCCACTATGGAGATGTGACCAATGATTTTGTCATGGTGAAGGGCTGCGTTGTGGGAACCAAGAAAAGGGTTCTGACTCTGCGTAAGGTGAGCAGTTTGTGGAAACCATCATTTACTCTTCATTTTTTCATTTTAATGCAGATAAAGTTGTTTACACTGTTTCTTTTCTTCAGTCTCTGCTTGTGCAGACCAGCCGTCGCGCTCTTGAGAAGATCGACCTCAAGTTCATCGACACAACATCCAAGTTTGGTCATGGCCGCTTCCAGACTGTGGAGGAAAAGAAGGCTTTTATGGTAAAACTTGTATTAATGATCAGATTCATCTAAACCTCATTTCCTGTTTTGGTTCAAGAAGAATTTCTGATCCGTATTTCCCCTTGTTTTAAGCCATTATTTTATTTGTGGGTCACTGTAATGAACCAGTTGTGTGAAGTTGTTGATCCTGCACTGTTCGTAACCTGGTTCAGTCTTCAGTGTGAACTCTGGGTTCCATTCCAGTGCCAGAGTGATCTCCAGTGAGGCAGGGGAGCAGTGCCTCTTTGTGCTGGCTCCCTGTTCACTCTCTGGGAACACCGAATGCTCCCAGCCAAAAGCACACCGTTAAGTATCGACAGAAGACTGATGGTCTTGTCTCTCTTCCACAGGGACCACTCAAGAAGGACCGCATTGCCAAGGAGGAGACCGCTTAGAGTCCCTGACTGCAACCATCTCTGCCGTTGGACCATCTTTTACTGTTGTGCAGAGTTGTTTAATAAAATATTTAAAAAAAACATTTGCCTCTGTTCGTCGCTGACTGGAGAAATTTCTTGGGTTTAAATAGTGAAGTGACTAAGCAGTGAAGATGTGGCCATGAAGAAGTCAGATTTTTGCTCTAATTGCATGTTCTGTACAAGGATGTGGCACAATTCTCAATCATAGGTCCTTAACTGGAGGTTGCTAGATGGATAATAAAAACAAATTACTTGTCAAATTTGGGATTTATATCAGAATTAAGCAATTAATGCAGATAAAGTTGAAATGGCACCGTATTTTTTAACTGCATAAATCTGGAACATGCAACAATCTACATTTTATCTAATTAAGGCCATGTAAGTACCTGATCACTGCAGTAGTCCAGATCCACTACAGGCACTACCCAGAAAATTAAAATGTGTTGGAAAAGTGCATGTCATTTTGTAACTTCCCAGATGAAATGTAAGTATATGTGCATTTCATCTGAAGTTAAACTGCAGAAATGCAGCACTTTTTCAGGGTATTCAAATTTTTCTAGTAGTACCTGTAACTTGATTTCAAAGATTAAATGTACACAAAATATGCAAATATTTTTCTTGTATTTATTTTTGCTTATAAGGATTTGCAACTTCAGAAAACCTCAAATAATAGAATTTAGAAAATTTGCATATTTAAATCAATAAAAATGGATCTTAAATGTCAGACCTCCGAAAGTAAAATCTTGGATCTGAACTTATTAATGTATTGGTTTCAGCTTTTTATGTTGAATTGCCCGAAAAAAACCACTTTTACAGCATATTCAGATTTTCCAGGTAGCAGCGGTGTAAGACTGTTAATGAAGATTCAAGCTTTCAAGCCTTATATTGGGATGATGGCTGCAGGATGACCCAGCTGATGCAGTCTGTGTGTGTGTGTGTGTGTGTGTGTGTGTGTGAGGTGTTCAAACCTCGAGCTTTTAAAACAACGGTACAACGTGGCTTCTGTACGTTAAATGTAGCTGCAGGTTTGCATTAACGGAGCATAGATGCATCCATTTTTGCAGTGCAGCTGAAAGCTTGGTGTCAGCTGTGATGAGAGCAGCCACCTATGCAGAACGGATGGACAGCCGGTCCTTTTAGCTAGCATTGCATGTTTCATCTGGCTATATGTGTCCTTGAGCTGGAAGGCTTGCGTTTGGCTGACAACAGAGCTCCAGCAGTCACAGGATGGTAATTAAGCCCCAACATCATCTATTCTGACTCATCACTGCCAGAAGTGATAGCTCAGCTTCAGCAGGTAATGAGGAAGACCCTGAGAGCGCTCCACAAGTCACATGTCCTGTAAAATAAGGCCTTTTTCAGCCGTCTGCTTAATATTCGCCTTTCTTTGCAGAAATGTGGATTTACTTAAAGGATTCTCAAGGTCCCTCCCATCTCACCTGGAGCTGAAGGACGACTTTTCTCCATTGAGCAGCATTTTAATACTTTTTGACGTATTCTGTAGCAAAGCATTTCTGTAGCTGAGACAACGTCCACTAAAGGACACTTGTGCTAGAAGAGATCCAGCTGTGCATGCAGGAGCAGCAGGAGGAAGCCGCTGTGGCCGGAGGACAGGCGTGGAGAGGGCCCCGCTCTTACATAACCGCCTCCAGAGGCTCTGACCCCTGCCCCGCTGTGGCATAAGCAGAGTTTGGCTTTACATAACATCCCCTCCCCCCGGCTGTGTGTGGCGGTTAGCGGTTCAGCTCTGTCATTAGTTGCACCGGGGTCCAGGTCAGGCGAGGCAGGTTGTGAGGGCAGGTGCTCCCCGAGCATCTGCTCAGGCAGGAGCCCTTCTGCACCATTTCACCCCATCAGTCCGGTCCTCTGTCATCTCAGGACTTCTGAGGAGATGATCCACGTCCAGGATGAGTTTAAAAGCAGAAAGAAATATTTAATTATTCAAATAATGATATTTAATGTTTCTTTACTTTGTCATTCTCATTCAGTGTTAGTTTGATTTTATTTGGCTGGTCTTCGTGCCTCGCCTGGTTGTTGTCCTGTGTCATTCAGGTCAGTTCTGAGATTTTTATGACTGTTTTGATTCTGTGTTTATTTTGTTGCAGCGTGTTGTCTTTATGCATCCATAAGAGACTGACTGATGCTCACTAGTCCTCTGCTTCTTCCATTGTGCATTGTTTCATTGTATCCCTGCAGCAGCACACCTGTCCCAAACGATGCGTCGGTAGGAGGTTTGTGCAGAACTGGGAAACAAACTATCGTTTGAGCCACGTGTGTTCCAGCAGGGATACACTGAAAAGCTGCTGGACACTGGCTCAGGTAGTGTGGGTTTGCTGATTCCTGGTTGTATGGCTTATGGACCAAGGAGCCAAAGTCCATCCTGCAGCCTTTAGAACCGACCTTCTCCTACACACCTGCATCAAGTTGAGCTAATAAGATAATTCAGTCATTGGGTTCAGGTGTGCAGGGGAAAGGATGCATCTAAAAGCTGCCAGATTGTAGCTCTTCAGGTCTCACTTCTCAGATCGCTGGATTTAGGTGAGTTTTTGCTTTCCTTTTGTGAAGTAACTGGTTTTTTTTTTAGCTATTTGTTTATTGGGTTTATTGCAGACCTTTGACACATCAGTCAGTTTTGCTCTGCAGTTGTTTTGAGACTCGGTCCCTGTGTGTGACATTCTGCTCCACCTTTTCGATCATTAGAATCTTGATCTTGTGTTTGGCACATTTTAGAATCAACCATTCTCTATTATAGGTATTTTTACTGAGAGGATGTTCATTGGCAGCTTTACAAACTACTATTAAGATGTGTGTATGTGAGATAAATTTGTGGCCGTTCTGTATATTTTCCCTTGTGCCATTTTCTGGTCCATATTATGAATGTCTGTCTGAACATCTTTCTTAGACTTTCATCTGTTTTTTTTGTGTCTGTGGATGTTTGGCATCACTTTGTGGTAATTTTTGATTGTTTTGCGAGATTTTTAATTTTTTTTTCTCTTTTTCTCCAAGTAATCATGGATGATTACTTTGTAAACAGTCTTCAATCACAAATGATTTCTTTGTTTTAGTCTTCAATCATTTCAAGTGAGCTAACTACAAGGACTTCTTCAATGTTTGACTTTTTTATTAATGTTAAGTCTGAGTGTGTGCTAGCATGCCATGGAGTCTCTCGTCCAGAGCGGTGGTAGCAGCTGTTGTTCGTGGGACGGCAGCCAGGTAAGCAGGGTGCATGCTGGGACAGCGTGGCAGAGGGCCATGCGTTTTGATTTATGTGACTCTGTGCAGCCGCCTGCACATGTATGTATGGAGGTGTGTGCGTGTGTGTGCATCTGCGTGTTGGTGTGCTTCCTGGCACGGTCCACGTCCGGCTGGCACGGAGTCAGCAGTGGGCCGTCCTGCAGAGGGAGGGAAGTGGCTGTGGCGTGAAGTCTGACAGCAGGATAGACTGTTGGAGGGGACAAGCACACACTCCGGACCATCATCACTCAGGGTGGAGACAACTGGTCCAACGGTGACTCCTAAAGCTCGGAAATGGCTGGAACTGTTCATCTTTATGCTGAATGTAAAATAAGTTTAACTAATGTGTCAAATAATAAAGAATACTTATTCTGGATGAATCGATTTGTACACTTGGACCTTTGTTTACGTGAATGACACCAATGTAACCCTGGCGCACAGTTTTCCTTTAAGGACATTTTATGTCAAACTAGCTGTAATTATTACATTTAAAGCCGATATTTCCAGTTGTGGGGAAACTTTACTTCATGTGAAAAGTTGCTACTTGTGTGTTTTTTTTTTTTTTTTGTCATTTATAAAAGTTTGAAGAAGTTAAGTTGGGCTTTTGGGAAGTTCAGTAATGATGATAAATTACTTCTGGGTCCAGTGGATTTTTGTTTTTGCAAGGAAAAACTCAAACGCACCACAGGGTGTAATGAGGGAGGCAAGCACTCTTTTATATTTCACTTCCGAGTAGCCAAACTTTCTTGTAATCTTCGAAAAGTGGACCTGACCTGCTTTCTTTCTGAAGGTATATTACATTTTTTCTTTGCACATTTGCTTCCTTTTCATTTATTTCAGTCCATTGGGGTTTGCTTTTTCTTTTAGAAAATGATTACTTTTTATATAGAATAAACATCGTATAGAAAGCGTACTAAAAGTCCAAAACAAGGCATGAACCAGGGTATATGAACCAAATAATACATCTTTAGTAGTATTTTACACACATTACAGCAGCTTTTCAAAGAAACACAAGCTCCTCTCCTCTTTACATCTGCTTAAAAGAATAACAAAGCTGGACAAAAATTAGTATTTTTTTTTTTTGCAGAACAAGCTCTAAAACCTTGGCATGTCAGCAGTGTGTTTTTAGCATTTGGAGAAAAACAAGTGTCATGTCATACAACGGGGTCTAAAAGTGGTGTCCTTTCAGGAACCAATCCATCTTAGGCTTAGCCCAGACCTTGGAGATGCATCTGAACCTTCAGTTTATCCATCTGCTGCTGTCTGAAGCCTCATCAGAAAAATCTGAGTGAAACAGAAAAAGTAGGGGAAATAAGAGAAGGCTGAAGGATGCAAATGTCACAAGAACTGGACTGAAAATCAGCTGCAACATCCAAACAGGAGCTTTGAAAGTCTTTAAAGCCTGAAGACTACTTTTACAAGATCGCTTGTCTACGAGGCTGTGCTGAAGAGGAAGAGTGATCTTACAAAATATTTCCTTTCAGGCTCTGTTTAGAATTGTACAAACTGTTTTTTGCCTTTTTTATTGGCTGTATTTTCATTTATTTCTGTATAATGCAGTAAAGTGCTGCATCAAATTTCTTGTTTTCCAGTAGAAGCAAAGACATTCTTGGAGGCTGTTTTTTTTTTTTTTAATAAAAGAAACACTATTAGTCTTCATGTGATCTGGATGTCTGGCTTCCATATGGCTTCAAGATGGATATTTAAAACCTGTATCGATCACAGCTCTCTTGGCTAAACTAACAAACATTAGAAAACATTTATATTTTACCCTAAACATAAATACCTAACTGATAATTTTCTCTTCTCCCTTCCAGTCTGAACTTAATAAAATATAGGCTTTGACTGCTTCTTCACGTGAAACATCATCAGTTGCACATGCACAGAGCTTATCAAAGATGCGCAGCGTCCCACATGAGCGGCCGCTGGTTGTTCTGAGTCTGTGCAGGTGACAGTGAACCTGTTCAGACTGCAGCTCCTGCAGCCCTGCACCGTGGCATCAGTATTCCAGGCCCGTTCATGGACACAGCGTTCTCTGAGCTGATGGAGGCAGCAGCAGCTCTTCTCTCATCTCACCACCAGAGGGCGTAGCATGGCGCTCCATTTGCTTCACGCATCCAAGAGCACTTTGTGTGCTGTAGCCTACTTTGGTTCCTCCACTTTATTTCTTTTTAAAACTGTCCTCTATTCTGTTCTGGATTTAAAAGCATCAGATGATTTACCAAACAGCAGTGAGACAGCTGAGACTGCTCGGTGCGTGTGCAGGGAAGCGATGGGCCTTCTTGCTGCTGCTGTGATGTGAATATGTCGTTTCCAACTGTATTTGCTACAATGATTTTTTTTTTCCACTTTTCTTTTTCAGCTGGAGGACTGTGCTTTAAGCTCTCTGTTGCCACTCAACTTTACATGACCCAAAAATAACCTGGGGTCAGCGCATTCAGCAACTGTTCTCTGGTCAGCACAAACAGGCAGACGCTCGGGCTTGCACATGCAGATTCAATGCTTGCATGCACAGAGAAAAAAGATAAACATTCTCCTTGACAGAAGTCAGCTCATATCTCATGCTACTTAGAAAAGGAAAGGTGGGGTTTGGAGCCTCTTCTCAGCAACTCCAGAGGTGGAGCTCCCCCTAGTGCCGACCTCTCCGTCCCAGAACGTTGTCCAGTAAGGTCACAAAGAGGGCATTAGAAGGTTTGATGGGAGGTTATGTAACCTTGTAGCCTGTCAGAAACTCAGTGCTAAGCTTGGGCAGATACAAAACCAGTGTGTGTGCGCTTATAGTCACAGCCAAGGCAGGGGGAGGCTTCATCTCCTCTCTGGTGACCCTGATCACACGGCAACACAGAGGTGCTTCGATCGCCAGCAGGAGCAACAGAGAGAGAAAGAAGGGGGGAAAAAACTTTGTCTTCTGTTTGCTGAAATGTAAGAAACATAAGTCATGCACTTTGGACTGAATTTAGTGTTTTCACTGTCAAATTTAATTTATTTGATAGCAAAATCTGTGCAATTTCACTGTAAAACTAAGTAATATTGCCAAGTTTGGGTAGAACTTCTCAGTAAACCAAACGTTTAACCAGATTATCTCAACTTCTTTAGTCTGGAAAATGTGTAAAGCTTCCTGTTTTCTTGACTTTAGTTATAGATAAAGGCAGAATATTAGTATCTTTCTAAAATTAGACCTGCAGATATCCACAGTCAGCTAGCTCTGTGAAGTTAAGGAGACTAACATGTTAAGATCACCAAAGTGCAAGTTACGTGTAAGTGATATCTTTGAGTGAGCAGTGATTAACTTTGTGGTCATTTGTACAAAACAAGTTTGCTAAATTAATCTATTTCCCATTTTTTGCTTTCATTTATCATCCTTTCCATCTATCATCCACTAAAACAGGAGGTCGGCCGTTCGATTCCACTGTATATGTCGAAGTGTCCTTGGGCAAGACACTGAACCCTACCTTGCCTCCCGATGTGCCTATCGGGCGTATGAATGTGTGTGAATGGTTACTTCCCTTGCACCAGTATGTATCAATGTAGGTGCTGTGTGAATGGGTGAATGTGATATGTCATGTAAAGCGCTTTGAGTGGTCTGTGACTAGAAAAGCGCTGTACAAGTACAGTCCATTTACCATTTGAGACCAAAGAAACTTTCCTGCTTTGGTGGGACAATAAAGTACTTCTAATTCTACTGTGTGGGTTTCATCATATTTAGTTTGATGTCCTTTGTGTTTAATGTCCACAAATATGACCGATACTACCCAGAATGCAACAAGCCATAATGTTATTGCCCGTTCTTCATTGTATAATACTACCTAAAGTTAAAGTTCTACTCCAGATATCATTCTATGATATGCATGAGCCCTAAATGGTGTTACATAACACTAAGTTTGATCTTGTTTATACTTATTAAAACTTTATCTGCCTTAAAACTAACATACTGTTAGTGAGTGCACTCTGAAAATATATGTGAAAAGGAGAATTTATCACTCTCTACAAGAGAAACAGGGTTGTGAATGTTGATCGTTGCCCCAATATGTGATACTGAGGTATTATTTCTCTGACACTTACAACCCTCTGTCCACGTCTAGTCGGTCAATCTCTTAGGAAATGTGTAACAAGACATTGGCCTAAAAAGTGTTGTCAGAGAAGACAGAGAAACAAAAAAAAAAAAAATAAAAATAAGGGGATATTCCCAAGAGGAGGCAAGGAGGAGACACAAAAAAATGACTTATTCAGTCCAAACCGTATTAAAAGTGTGACAATCGTAGAACTGGATGGAGGCTAGGTGCTGTTTTGTGAGGACGTATCTCTAAGTTTTGCCCCAAACGCACATACATGGCTTCTGTCTAATGTGATCCAGGCTTGCAAAATGGCTTCAGCTTATGAATTCTGAATAAAGAGGACTTTACATTGTAGAGGAATTTTTATCCGGTGACAAAGCATTACTCTAGTCAGACTGCGTTCCGAAGCTTTAATTACACATGCACCCTGCTCCCTGGTGCACACGGAGAGGCCCCACGTTATCAGTCCACTCCGTGTCATTTATACCTGACTTGTGCTCATCTGCGCACTCAACAAAGGTTTACGGCATCTGTTTACGGTCTTTGGTAACCAGAGCACCACCTTAGATGTGGCAGACCAGGTCTATCAATCAACTCAATGTATACATACTGAACTTAGCTAAACAGGATTAACTCT